>JAGFMF010011862.1:450345-486698 GCA_019455555.1 Galemys pyrenaicus
AGGTGATGGTGCACTGGTGAGATGGTGATGGGGAATACATGGGGATTACAATTGATGGCAAGTATATGTAAATTTTAAAATATTTTAATAAAAAAATCTAAAAAAAAAGAAAAAAAAGAATATTTAAATTATTTGGTACAATCAAATTTAATATTACTTCAGGTTTAACTTTTGTCTTTAATTTAAAGGATTTGAAATATTAGACTAAAAATTTCCATTAAGGTCATACTGCTGGAAAATTGGAGCTACAGAAGTCATATCTAAGTTATACCAAAGTGTAAAAAGATTCCCCTTACTTTTCCATCACTTATTATAGAAATGCCTAAGGTGATTTTAAACTCAGCATATTTTGTGCTGATTCATACAATTAATTTCTTCCAGATTAAGGTCCATAAAACATGGCTATTAGCAAAACAATTTATCAGGTCAAGTAGGTTCATTTCCCCACTATCTATTAAAGAGACTCTTAAAAATAGCTTTCAATAATGTCCCTTTTTATTATTCCATTCCTACTGACCATTATACCTTTTCATATGCACCCACTTTCAACTTAAATCAAAGTATTTACTAATTGTATATATATACAATTATATAAAGTATAATATATACACACTTTCTGGGTGAGTGCATGCTGGCATTATACCCATCTTATTTATTTCATAGCTTATCTTGTCTCTCACATGTTGTTAATTTCTTTTGTTCTTTCTTGTGCTATATTCCAGAAATATTTACATCATTTCCTAAATTGTCTTGGTGCCTAAATTCTTTCAAATATCATGCATCATGTTTATTTAGATATGAAATATACACATATACATGTATGTATATATGAATATATGTGCATTTCCAGTGTCAGATCTGGCATCAAGGTTTAAATCTCAGCTTCTCTTGATAATATCAAAGAGCTGTTGTGTAAGTTCTTTAATGTCTGTGCATTAGTGTCTTCCTATAGAACTATGGTTGATAAAAGTCCTTATTATATAGTGTAATGGACATTAGGTGAAAAAATACATGTGAGAAGCTGAGGGTTGTGTCTAGCAAAGATGTGTGAAAAAATGTTAGCTGATATTACTGCAAATCAAAATTAATATTTTATTGCACTGATTTCACTATTTTCATGAAATATCAGTTTATGTAGTAAATTTATTTGCACTGGGGCATTCGTCATCAAAGTGTTTTAGGCAAATTTCCTCATCAAATATTTACACACAGCCAAATGTGTACACTGTTTTCAATTTATAAGAAATTTCAAACATGGGCCTCCCTGGTGCGCAGTGGGTTAAGCAACGCACTATAAAGTGAACTGCAGCCACTACAGCATGAGTTCAATCCCTGCTGCGGCCAGGGAGGGGACCCACATGGTGCGGCAGACCTCTCCTGCTGTGCCCGCTGCTCCCCTCAGCAGTGTACTTCCGTTGATCTGCCTGTTCTGCTCCCCACTCACTGTGGTGAATCCTCTCACCCCCTACACTTCTGGCCTGTACCCCAGTGCTTGTATGCATAAATAAATAAATCTTTAAAAAAAAAAGAAATTTCAAACAGTAATTTTATAAAAAAGATACATACCTACCTAATGGGCATGTTAGACTAAAACCTAACAAATTTATCTAAAACAGCTGTTTGCAGCTAAATTCATAAAATACTAATATGCAACATATCCGCTCAAACATGTATTTAAAAGTAGCTTACACAGTTCCAGATGTTCTGGGTTATAGGACACCAAGGTGCTCCAGGTACTGGAATACAGCTATCCATTTCATAACTGTGTCATCACACTGCAGAATGAAAGGGAGGCCAACAGAGCAACATGTTCTCCACAAAAAGACCAGCATCTGAGATGCCTCCACCACCAGAAACCTCAGCACTATAACCAGTCTGCAGGAGGTTATATTTATTATATGTTTAATTAAAGGACAATTAAGATAGCTTGCTATTACATGCTTACCTCTTTCCTGACCCAACCCTAAATCATCACCTGGATATTTTTCCAACTCTCTATATAACCTTAGACTCTTCCTAATGCTTACATTCCTTCTACTGTTCCCTTTACATTCTGTCACCAGTCAAATATGCTACACCTTCAACCTCCTCTGAAGTTATTCTTTCTCATAATACATTGATAAGAAATCTAAGAGACGTTATGTTTATAGAGGACTTACAGACACACATCATCTACAAAACCTGTGGTCTGAGGTCTGGAAATGGAAAATTCTACTTGCTTCTCATGACTGATTCCAGATGATTTCTCCTTATTATTCCTGGTTGTAATTAGCTTGGACTATATTACCACAACATCACAGACTACAGGACTTCAACCACAGACAGTTATTTTTCAACAATCTACATACTGGGAAGGTCAAGATCAAGGCTCCAAAGAGTTCAGATTTTAATCACAGCCTTGTTCCTGGCTTTAAGGTGGCTGCCTCTTCTCACTCAAGGACAGAGAAAGTGGTAGTGTCTCTTCTTTATAATAGCATCATCCTCATGATTTCCTTTAACTCTAGTTAACTTCCAAAGGTCCCTCCTTCCAAATACCACCAATTAAGAGTAAAGAATTTAACAGATAAATGGGGAGGGGGTTCACAAACCTTCAGTCCATAACACCTCCTTAAACCCAACTCCTTTGAAACTTATGTTATCTGACTATAATCAAATGCTATATCTTAGTTTCGGGAACTGTGTCATCGTCTCTTTACTGCTTGCAGCTGTTGCTTATTATAGGGCCTCAGTGATAGGTTGAAGGACAATCCACTGGGAATTTCAGATTTTTGCATGTGTGTAGAAGAACTGGGGGATAGGCCAGAGGAGAGGGGGTGAGAGGATTAACCAAAGACAGAGTGAGGAGCAGAACAGGAGGATGTACTGAAATACACTGCTGAGGGGAACAGTAGGCAAGACAGGAGAGGTCTGTTGGGATATGTGGGTCAGCTCCCTGGTCAGGATCGAACTCAGGCTGCAGTGGCTACAGATAGCTCTATAGTGCTGAAACTTACCCCCCTGCATTACCAGGGAGGACCTGCAAATCACTCGTACACAGGTTATACCCCTTGGTCCAGCATCATAATTTCTCACTTAATACAAGCAAAACATATAACCCACTCCCCCTTCTGTGTCACTCATTTGGAAGAACCCCAACTATGATGACATCCAAAATGCCATCTAATATGCAGAAGCATGCAAAGATGCTGACTAGCCTCTCTCTAAATTCATGAGGACATATTTGGCATTCATAATCCAAGGAGCTTATCAATTACGCTTGTTTTCACTGGCAATTCACTTCTCCAGCACCAGAGACAATAATTATGCATTTTGTCCTCTTAAGCAGTAATTCTCAAATAGAATCCTTGGAATTACTTGTGATTGTGCTGTAATATTTTCTCACACTTTGTGGTTTCTTTTTCTTACTCTCTTTCTGAAGACTACATTGTACTTATCTTTTATATTCTGAGAATAAATATTTCTAGATATGTCTAGAACAGAATCTTGGGGGAAAATGAAAGAGAATTTTATACTTTATAGCTATCAAAATGTGTATATATATGTATATATATATCTGTACACAAATACATACAGATACATGTATATACACATAATTCTTATTTAAAACTATTCATAATACTCCAATTATGGCTTGTGATTTGTTTTATTGATAGAAATTATTATTTACATGGTATGCTTCTGCACACACTTAAGTTCGAAAATAATAAAAATCATTTCAGAAGTATTTTATCTCTTATAACTTTAAAATTTTGACTAATATAATCAGGATCAGTATTTAGATTGCATCTTAAAAATCCCACTTTTCTAAATTTTTCCTCAAAAAGCTTGTTCCTTCATTTAAAAAAATATTTTGGCAGTCTAATATAGCCAAATAACTTCTTAGATCCTGGAGCTACAGTGGGAAATAAGAGAAAACCCTGTTCTTGGGGAGCTTGTATTTACTAAAGGAAAAAGGCACAAAAATTAAGTTTAATAAAGAGTATAAAAATGGATAATATCAGAGAGTGTCTTCAGTTCTGGCCTGATTTAAATGGAATTGTCATGGAAATGTTGCAAAAGTGGTAACCTATGAGTAGAGATCAGAGTGGCAAGGAGAGCACTTGGAAGGGCTCCTCATAACAGGGGAACAGCAGGTGCTAGGTGGAAGGAGGGTTCATCGTTTAAGTAATGATAAGAAAGTCCCTGTGACTGGCAAAGATTGTGCAGGGAAAGGATCAGAGAGGAGTAAGAAAAGCAGCAGTCAGACTATAGTGGATGACATCAACATAGTCCAGCCCAGAAATGGCATACCTGGACCAGGAGGTAATGGGAGAGATGGAACAGAGTAATTGAGATTCAGAGCAGAGTCTTTTGTTGACTTCTTAGACTAATTGAATTGAACTTCTGGAAGTATTTGCTGTTGGTATTACAGTTGTAGATTCTAGTGTATCCCTTCAATTAGTTTTGACTCCTAATTAATATAATTTATTTGTTTTTCACTTAATCACTAACAGCACATAAGAGGGTGAAAAGAAAACCACACCTGGATCCTAATAAATAGACAAGTCTGAGATTGTCAATACTTTAACTTCTGTGCATGGTAACAGCAGAGAATGGTTGTAAATTTTAATATAATTTTCTTTCCTATTAATTAAATATGATGAATTTGGCAGCTCTTCAAATGTTGGAGGCCAATATGCTGAGTGAGTTCTGTTGACAAACTGAATGAGATCTGAACTACAACCAAGAAAGTTATTTGTGAATTTTCAGTTTTTCCCTTGAATGTTAGTTTTTATTCTAGATGAATCTTTAAAAACTAGTAGGAAATCTTTAATGGCAGATAGTTTCAGTGGAAATTATTTTATCTGTCAATATCACTGAACATTTCGTTCTATGTTTCTTTAATATACATCAATGATATATTTGAAATTTTATATAAGCTCGAAGTTTGCATAAGAGATGAAAGAAAAATGGTCCATGCGTCTCCAATATATATTTTCATGAAAAGGGAAAAATCGTGTATTTGTAGATTGAAAATCAATTTCAAGTGCTTCTCCACTCTAGCTCCCTTTTTAGAGGAAGAATTTCTTCAAGCCATCCTAAACAGTTTCCCATATTAGTTCAAACGCTGTAATATTAAGATCCTGTATAATAAACATGTAAAAATAATAATTACAATGTGAAGAACATTTTAATTTGACATAGTCCATTTGTTTATTTTGCTTATTTATCTCTTGACTTTGGTCTTGAATACTCAAAGACATCATTGAATTAACATATTGGATGGCTTTGCCTATATTTCCTCCTGTGTATTTTATGGTTAAAAGTACTATATTCAAGTCTTTAATCCATTTTGAGTTAATTTTTGTGCCTGATGTAAGATAATGGTCTATTTTCATTTTTTTTGCTTGTGACGGTCCAATTTTCCCAACAACCGATGGAGAAAACATAAAATAGAGAAAAAAAGTCTCAAATATTCAACCATAATTTCCAATTATATAAATAAAATGAAATAAAATAAATGCTAGAAATTATCATTGGTGTAGACAAAGTCTCTCTATGTCTATATCCAGGATGGTTTACTATATTGCTTTTGAAGCTGGTAAGTCCATTAACAACCACTGGCAACATAATAGTACTTTTCTCAGTACACATATTTTAAATTTTTCCTCTTCCTCTTACAATAGGGATGTCTAAAAACTGAACATCCAAATAGCTCTCCATGCCACCCATTTAAATCCCTTTGTCAATGATGACTTCCTTCTGGAATCTTTCCTTCAATGAAGAGATGCATTACTTGTCAAAGATAACTAGTAGGTTACGAGTAGGGACTAGCTAGGTCCTCTGTGTCTTGCTTTTTGTTTTTACTGCTAACATTCCATTCACTATACAGTATTTGTTAATGTACCTTTCTCTCCAGAACAAAAAAAATATGTATGCAACTTTTTACCAACTTAATGCCCAGCATGTAGTAAACATTTAATATGCAAGTGTTGACTTATTTTTCTACTGTATCAAGTAGGTATTAAGTCACTTCAAAGTTGTGAGTATTCTCTCAGTTATGGCTTTTAGTTATTATTTATTATTTCCATTTTTTAATTTTTCTTTCAATTTCCACTATATATATATATATATATATATATATACTTTAAGGTGGGAAGGAAACATAAAAGAAGATTGTTAGTTTACTCAGGACTTTCATCATCTTGGGGCATCAACTGGAAAGGGCCAAATATAAAAGTGCTTGCCAAGACAGCTTATGTATTTCTGTCAATTTCTGTCTGCTTAAAACATACTTCTTTCACAGCAGCCAATAACAAAGAGATTTGGAGCCAGAAAGCAATGAAGCTGTCTTTCTTTCCAACTGGTATCATGTTGTGCATTTGGAACCAAGAGCAAGGATATTTTATTCATTTCTTATCATCAAAAATATTGTCAATATTTTGTGATACCTTTCAGTGCAGATGATTGGTGAAGTTCAAAGAACCATTAAACATTTGACATTGAAGTCTTGAAACATTGCATCAAGATTCCTAAAGATCCATTGCTTTTGAAAGGAATGATTTATTTAGCAACCCCTAAAAGACAGATTCTGTAAAACCTACTAATTAAGTAGAAAGTAACTAAGCAGTATAGGTATATAATTCTCAACAAGATCATGTCTTCAGGGTCCCAATGGTATTTTCTTGTGACAACCCCATCCATTATGCAACAGTAAGTTTGGATCTCTGACAGGTTTGTGTAAGCACCATTTTGTAGACTTGAAGATGAGAACGAGCAGTCTAATAGCGAAAATGTACTTGATGCATACATGGTTTGAACATTGACAGATAAACCATATTCAGAATGAATAGACCCTCAGCTATGTTTTAATATCCTCCCATCTATCAGCTCCTGCTCCCCCTCCCCAGAAAAAAAAAACTGCTGTAAAAATAGTAGAACTGGAAATACCAAGTTTTGTTTTAATCCTGCCATTAGTTTAAAACATTTCTCCATTAAGTTAAAAACATTTAAGTTTAAAATTTTTCTAAGAAAGCAGTTGTACTTCTTTCTTATACATATATCTCACATTCAAAATTTCCCCAATTATCTTTTTCTACATTTCACCCTAATAATTTCAGCTGTATATACTTTGTACCAAAATAAGTAACTTTTCTTTCACTCTGACATTTTCTCTATTCAAGTAAGTATAAAAATTAACCTATTTCCCCTGGAGCTTAGCTGTAAATATGTACTCCCTTTAATCTTTCCTGATAAGACAGCACTCTAATCAAGTTTGGTACTCTCAGTTTAGGACTAAATTCAATCCATTCTATAATTTAACTCTTATGAGAGAGTTGATCGGAATGAACGCAATGCTTTCTACTCTGAATTGGAAGGTTTGAGGGGCACGCTTAGAAAACCACTCACTGCTATAAATGTATAATGGAGATTAACCTGAAAGACATTGATTTTTATCTTGATATATATTCTGAAGCTCACTAGTGTTTGAACACTCTCAGTTCCTGTGTACCTGAAAGCAATAATACATTTTCCTTCTGGTCTCTCAAGAATTAATGAAGGTTCCAATAGTCATCATATTTGAGGAAATCAATAAAATTCAGGTTTTTAAGGCTGTTGTAATATCTGTCAGATATATTAGCTATTTGGAAGTTTCTTTCTTATTGATCACTAGATTCAAGGGCTAATGATTTTCAAGAAACTGAGAGGCAAATACATTAAGGAAGTTTAATAGTAATTAGTAGAGCTTAATAATAAGCTACATTATGTATTTAATATTAAAGAGATAATCAGACATGTTTGTTGTTTTGTAATTTCCTAGATCATGAAAATAATTATAATTAATCATAGGCTTTCTGAATATGGTTTTTTCAATAGGAGTCTGATTTTTTAATTTTTGTTGTAAAATTTTTTATATAAAACCAAGAGAAGACTTTTGTAAAATTTGGGTATGAAAAGCACCAATGTTCCTTTATCCAAGCAGTTATAAAAGGCATCAATCTTCCTGGGGAATACTTCCCACATGGTCTAGGAGGAGAGGTCTAGTGTAAAAAGCAAATAGACAATATTATGGAATTAATAGTTAATGATAAGAATATAGTACTATGAAAATGCTGATAGAAAATGCTTATGTTTTAAATTTTGATTTAGGTAAAAAACATATCACCAAATGCAAATCAGCAACAGCAGCATAAAGCAACAACAACAAAAAGAAAGTAAAATGAAGTTACTACTTTTTCTGTAATGCTAGTTTGATTTTTATCTAAATTGTTGCCATATTTAATACTTGTGAATAATTTTTTGTATAACATATGGAGGGAATCCTCTTCAGTTGTGTTTTTATTGTTTTTCCACTAATAAAAGCCATCTCTTATTAATTCCTAATGCCAACTGTTTAAGCTTGTACATTATTACTTATTATAAATAACAGCAATGTGTTACTAACAGATTTTTAATGAGAAATAGATAATTGTCCCATTAATATAAGCACACCACTATTTTTTCCTTATGAACTTAATCTTCAACTTGCCTTGCAATCTAGTTATAGGACTTTAAGTTATGTTTATTGGATTTATCTCATATACAAGTAATAATCTTATAAATACATTTAAGTTTGCAACCATGTTTATAGGGCCTAAATAGCTATGTTTTTCCAATCTTTGGAAACTGATCCTCTAATTATGTGATAATCACTATTCAGAGATAGAGTCATTATAGAGTAATTACTAAGTCATTATTGAATGATAACATTGTAAGACCATGAAATTACAGGGCAGATAAATGCATGCCAATTTTTACATAGTAACACACAGCACAGTATAGATAGGCTTGATTATACTCTCAAATGTTTCTCTGAGGAAACTCATTCACTCAAACTAGCTATGATGGGGGATACTACCCCTGCTATCTCCTGTAGTGTGAGTTTCCATACCCTCCAGATCTCCAAGTACCACTAGAACTAGAAGTGACTTCCTCGCGACTATTGCTAGACTAGAAGATAGCAAAGTTCTTCTTGTAAAAGGCCAGAAAGTTGATGTTTCAAGCTCTGCAGATATTTGTCAGCACTACTGCTGCTACTCCTTTTTCCGTATTGTTCTACAAACCTTTAGATGTATAAATGTATACACGTCGGGCATTGGATTTTCCCCATGGGCTAAACAGGGGTTTATCCACTCCTGTTATAGACTATCTTTTTTTTTTTTAATCTAAAAGAGAATTTGTGTCATTTGACTATTCTTTATCAAGACATTCTCTACTGTCCTACCAGTTACTCAATCTTCATTTTATTTAGAACTTTACTTACTTCCATTCCCACTCCAATCATTGTCCCTGCTGCTACAAATGCATAGAGAACACAGATGATGCCTTCATTAACTTGTCTCTCAGGATTTCATTTTATTTAACATCGTCCTCCCCGACAACTCAAAATTATACCGCTTTCAAATTCTTCCTCAACCTCTCTCTCTGTGGCCACTGCCTTCTAAGTTCTAGCTCCTCTCTCCTCGTCACCCCACTCAATAGTTATTACAACACAGGTATTTAATTTACCTTCCTATAAACTTTTCTCCATTCACCATTCTCTCCATGTCCCTACATTTATTTCATGGTTTACTGTTATAAATATTCATTATATGCATACTCAAATCTACCCAGTGTGCTTTTCTTTTCTTCTGTATTCGAAGTCAAAACACAAACTATATTAAGACATCACTCCTTTCCCTGTTCTTAACTCCAGAAACAATTGGAGAAAACTATACAAAGGTGTCAAATAAGATAATATTTCTCGTGATCTAAAACTCAATGGACTTTTACTGTTTAAACTGTCATCTTGTCAATGACCTCCTATCATCATTGCCACCAATCATAATGTTGCTTTTGATGTCATTGACACAAACCAGAATGACACTCATAGGTCTTATCATGTTTTCCTTTTATTTGTAACTATATCCAAAGGTTCTGCCAGCTACATGGTTACAACAGATGCACCATTGACACTCTCTCCCATCTCAGGGATGTGCACATTAGTCCTTCCCCTCTTGCTTACTAATAGTCTTTATTTCCTCTTCCCTGTTTTTCATGAATCCATTTCAATAAGACCTTTACAATAGCTTCCTAGGATCCTCCCTTGTCTTGGCCTCCATTCATGTTGCCAAAAATAATTATCAAATCCAAATTCTAAATTCAATTTCAGTGCTTTTAAAGCTTTTGTTGTTCCTCTTACATCTCTGTTTTTTCCTTTCTAGTCTTGCTCATCTCTTTTCCTCTTCTAGACTTCAAATCTTTCCTGTGTTTCAGTTAACATTTTTTTTTTTTTAACTAAGAGGGCTTCTACATTTAATCTTTGGTTTACAGATGTTCAAATTAGCACATATGTATAGTAAGGAACAAAAGAAGATTTCCGAAGAAGCATAAAGACCTGGGCAGTGTTTTTGATTGTTTTTATGCATACAAGAGCTGGGGCACAGTCCAGAAGCAGATCCAGTGAAAAACAATGTTGAGGGGAGCAGCAGAGCAAGGCAGGAGAGGTCTGTTACACCATGTGGGTCCCCTCTCTGGCCTGGGATTGAACTCGTGCTGCAGTGGTTATGGAAGCCCCACAGTATGGCACTCAAACCCTTGTGCCACCAGGGAGGCTGGACCTAGGCAGTGTTTAAGAAACCAGTTTCCTCAAATGCAACATACACGAGATTTTTTCTCAAACTTATCTACCTGAGAATGTACACAAAGTGAGGTATACCTTGCATGTTTCCTTTCTCAGCTCACCTTCATAACAGATATTTAGGTGTGTTAGGAAAAACAAACTTAAGTATGCTTATTTACCATCTAAAATACTATTGTAATAAGATGTATAAATCTCCACAATCACCAAACAATTCAAATATTAATTGGTTAAAGTCAATTGTATTCAAAGTACCATTTATCTTTCAGTGTTTATAGTCTTTGTTAAGGGCAATTTAATTGTGACTATGTGTAGGATGTGAACCTGGTATCGTTATGTTGCCACCATCTTGTATTCACAGTAAATGCTTATTTTTAATAAGAAAATAAGTATAATTTTTCAAGTTAAAAGATTTCAATTTAAGATAAAATTATAGGTCCATTTTTTATCTATTGAAGCCAACTTCTTCACTGTAAAAATAGTGACCAAAAACGTAGCAATTTCTACAAAAATATGGCAAATATTCTGAGTTGAATACTTATGAAATATTTAATTTCATTGTTATTCTTTTGAAAAAAAAATACTTGTTAATAATAACAGTTCTATCTCTTCTTTAAAATCTATTACTTTTCCTCTCTACAGAAAAAATTTCTTTGTACTACTATATATTTTATGCATAGCTAATCTCTTTTACCTATCAGCTGCTATTTTAATCTTTCATTAAAAAAATTAAGATCTTTTCAGTTTTGACAAAACATTTTACCCAATGTTTTCGATTTAATATACTAAATTATTTCCTATTCAGTGCTATTTATCTGCCACCTAGCATGGAGAATATTGGTAGGAAACTTTTATGTCTGAGTAATCTGATAATGTCAATTCATTGTGGTCAGAGCCCTTTTGTTTTTCAAAATACTAAATTTTGTTTTTGCTTTTATTTGTGATATATATTTATACTTATTTAATTTAAACCTTTGTCATTAATTAGTAATAGTTATTATTATAAATAGAAAATCCTAGTATTCGCTCAATACATGCAAATATATATATATGTACCCACATATATTTGCACATATATTTTCTCTGTGTCAATAAACACTGGACAAAATATCTTTTTAAGTAAGATGTGAATATCATTACCCTTTCAATCAGGGTGAAGTAGCTTTTCAGAATGATTTAGAAAAAAACTAACAACTTGATTACTAATAACACTTCCTACTACTCACATATTATTTTACAAATGTCTAATCAAACTTAGATTAAATTGTTCTTGCTTAGTCAGAAAAAATATTGCAATTACACTGACAATCTTTGGTTGGATGTAAACTTTGTTCACATTTTTTTTAAAATGAAGTCATTAAATTCAGAGAAAATATGTCAACCATCTTTCAGTGATTTTTTTAAAAGATATTAGCTTTTTTTTTCCTGATGCATAAAGAGGATGCCAACCTGTCTTGTATGTTTCCCAATAAGCAGTGTGTTAGACACTTTCATAATGAACAAAAATTTATGAAACATCAAACCTCTCTTTAAAAAATATACTTAATTTTGAGAAATTATGGAGAACATACAATAATTTTGTGACTTTAGACAGTTATAAATGTTTAAATAATTTATAAAACTGTATTCTTAATCTTTCAATTAATATTAAGACTTTAATCTCATGAATTTTTAACATAATAGACTTTTTTTGCTCCTTTATAAATGTAAAATGAGATGTAAAGATATAAAGATTTTTTATAATTACACAATTATCAACTTAGCTATGGATAAACTTTGAATCTTTTCAATCCTAGGTAGAATGTTAAATAAAATATATATACTTATAAAATATATAAAATAAAATAATTTAATCCTTAATGTTATTATTGATGTCCATAATAGGAAATAAAAGTTACTGATTAAATTCTGTTCTCTATCATTATGCATTTATTTTACAAAGCATTGCCTTATTTTAAACTATTATTAATATTTAAAATAATAAATAATGAAATTCTCTATAACAGAGAAAGAAATACTAAGTATGAAAACTATATTCACCTCTGCCTTTTATCCTCTGCACTTTGCACATAGTAAAATATAAATATTTGCAAAACAGCACTACAATTTCATCTGAGACACACCGACTTATTAAATTCAAAGACACAATGGGTTCTTATGCTTTCACCAATAAGTATAACTAGTTTGACATGCCAAAGAAAGATGTGGTTGCTTAGTTATATATGCAAAATATTTCTTGCAAGTATTAGCAGCATAAATGCTAAACAGGTTTTACTATTGGTTACACAGAAAGGTAATTTTACTAATAAGTAGAAGTATTTCTTGAGTCATGTGAATTCATCTGCTTTATAATTACATATGCTTAGGATTTTAGCAACAAATAATTATTCTTTGAATAAAAGTAAGAGCAATAGAATAATCCACATACATCATACATGCCTCAATGTCAGATCAAGAATCCGCTTAATTTAATAATCACTCTGATCTCTATAGGGCTAAGAGTAATTATTTTGCAGATCTTGAAAAAAATTGCTGCTCTTCTTTGATTAACTACTGCATGTACTCAGTAACTTCAACTTTTTGAAAAACTGTTTCCATATGAAACAAAATAAACCTTCCATTTTTATAAAATATATAAATATTATATGTTTCAATCAGGAAATGAGAAAAAACCATGGTCTACATGGTATAAAAGTATAGTCAACCATGACTTAAAGACTGTACAGATAGCAAAAATCATTGCTCCATTAGGTAAACATAATCTTTTTTTTTTTTTTTTGAACAAGGCTTGTAGTTTATATTTGAGAGAATCTTTGCAGAATTGGGGAACGGGAAAATTGGTCCTGGTGACATTGATGATTTTCATTTAAATCTCTAAGTTTACATTGAAAATAAATGGTTATAAAATGAATTAAATATTTACTATGGGATTTAATTGAAATAATTTATGCAAACAGATATGGACAGAAATTGATACAAAGCTCATTGTGAAGACTTGTTCTTTGTTTTTTTTTTCTATTTCAAAATTATTTTTAGGATTAAAAAATGATAGTAGATTTCAACTCAAGTAAAATTTGGACTCAGATTCTGTTCTTGTAGAGGAGCAATGTCATATCACATCTTACATCTTTCCACTAAACATCATATTTCATATAATCTGATGTGTTTGCAGTGATGATTCAGTGCATATAGATACTGACAAAATTTATCAGGGGGGATTTTATAGCTATAATAAAATTTTTAATTTTTATGTTGTATGCTTATCATTTCCAAGTTCCTTTTGAAAAATTTAGAATAATTTACTTTCATAAAAATGTACCTTAATATAGTTTTTAAGAAAATTATTTCAAATCAGAAGTTTTTCTTAAATATATACATGTTACTATTCAGGAAAATAGTAAAACATTTAGTAGTAATATTTCTTAAAAAGTGAAAATGGAAACTTTTTAAAATAGTCACATTTAATTATTCAAATACACTACTATATATTTATGTGCTACCTTTTACTTAATAGCAACCTTAAATATTCTATAACTTAATTTTATCAATTATATAGCTATCTGGCATCACAGAAAGGGAGATAATTGAATGTCAAACAGAAAGAATTTTAAGATATTGTCTTTTTAATTTAATACTGAGTGCAGTTTGGGCAAGTTACTTACCTTCATGTTTTAGTATGTTAAACCCTCAATATCTAAATTTAAATAATGTCGGGCCCCTATGGTGGCTAAGATTTGAGTCTCAGCACCAACACCACTATGATGAGTTCAATTGTGGCCTGGGAGTTAACCCACATGGAGTTAACCTCTCCTGTCTCACCTGCTGTTCCCATTAGCAGTGTATTTCAGTGGAACCACTTATTCAGCTCCCCACTCTGTCTCTTGTTAATTCTCTCAGCCCCACACCTCTGGCTTACACCCCAGTTCTTCTATGCAAAAATGAATAAAATTTTAAAAATAAATTTAAATAATTTTATGTGTGGACAAAATATGAAAAAAATCCTAGCAGAGCACACACTATATAAAAGTCAATGAGTAGAAACAATGACACAGATTACAATTGTGATGACATATCTTTCTTTTTATCAATATTTCACATCTTTGTGCTATATTTTATTGAACCAATAAAATAAAACTTTTAAATATTCCATATTTCTGCAACCCGTAAGGTAGAAAATCACTTTCTTATTGTTTACTTTTTGGAAAAAACTATCTCCAAACATCCTCTATATTTCTCTTCATCTGGAATATGCTAGTTCATATTTACCAAAAAAGAATTTGCAATTAAAATATAGAGAGAAAGTTTGAATTAAAAATAAAATTATGAGAGTAATGTTGAAGTTGCCTTACTGAAAAAGAAACACATTTCTATGAGGATATAGCTATTGAGAGTTAAAATCGTCGAAGAGCTAAATATCACAGAATTCCAACTTGAATGATTTCATAGTGGAAAATTAAATCTTTATAAATAAAATAAAGCAAAGAATAACAAGATAGTGAAGCATTTCTCAGTTGTAAATAAAGAGAATTGAGAATAATGAGGACAGCATTTAAGTTTATGCTTCCCGAGGGTAGGGCCAGGCACTAAGAAGTGGTTGAAAAGCTGAACTACATTTTTGACAAAGTCTTAGTTCATTTTTTGACAGCCATCTAGGTTACCACACACTCTTTGACTTAAGCAATAAATATTTATTTATCACTCTTCTGGAAGCTGGAATGTCCAAGATCAAGATGTTGGCAGATTTATTGTCTAATGGTTAATGAGGAAACTGGAGACTTAAACCCAAAGCTCATGCTCTAAGTACAATTATACATTTCTCCTATGCTTATAAAACAAGTTCAAATAAAATATGAAAGTTATCCTGTGAGATCTTTCTAGCACTTACAACCCTCCTTGATCTAGTTCAAGTCTATAATTTCAGCCTTGTTTCCAACCATGCCCCCCCTATTCACAGTCACGTTGTACCCTCTTCTGTGCTTAGGTAACAAATGTTTTTCATACCTTTCAATTTCATCTCAATTCTCCACTTGAACTGTCACATCTCCATGGAGGTCTTAACATATGTGTGATCTCCTCTACAAAGCCTTTTACCTGTCAATAAGAATTTCCACCCCTGGGAAGTAGAAGGATGACAAAAACAAAATAATGGAATCCTTGGAGCCACCCTTGTGACTCAAGGGGTTAAGTCTCAGCACTATCAAGCTATCAGCAGCCACTGCAGCATGAGGTTGATCCCTGGCCAGGGAGCTGACCCACATGGCACCTCAGACCTCTCCAATCTTGCCCGCTGCTCCCCTTAGCAGTGCATTTCAATAGAAATGCCTGTTCTGCTCCCCATTCTGTCTCTGGTGACTCTTCTTAAGCCCACACCCCCACACACACCTCTCTGGCCTACACCCCAGTTCTTATATGCATAGATAGATAAAATCAAATCTTAAAAAAAAAAAATGGAGTGGCCTTCGTGGTGGTGTGATGAGTTAAGCACCACACTATGAAGCAAACCACAGCCACTGTAGCATGAGTTCTACACCCATCACTGGACAGGGAGGGGACCCACATGGTGTGGCAGACCTCTCCTGCCTTACCCACTGCTCCCCTCCCCTCAGCAGTGTGTTTCAGTCAGTCTGCCTGTTCTGTTCCCTACTCTGTCTCTGGTGGATCCTCTCACCCCCACACTTCTGGCCTGTGCCCCAGTTCTTGTATGCATAAATAAATCTTAAAAAAAAATGGAACCTTCAACCGGCAGCTTACAGGGTCCACAAAAGCCTTCGTGTTCAGCCCCTCCTGCCTCTTCTCCAGTCTCCTCTTATACCCTAAGTCCAATAACCACTATACTATCCTGTATTTCCCCACTCCTGTGAGATTCCAACTTTTGCTTAGACCTTGTATTAAACCAGTCTTCCAGGTTCTGGTCCACAAACCTAGTGCTGTCTGACCATCTCTTGTTCTACCCTCATATGACAATTTATATTATTACTTCATAGATTTTATCAGAACTTGCAAAAAGTACACTCATTTGAGGAATTATTTCTTTAACTTTTTCTTTGCTCACTATGCTATAGCTGGATATGGACAGCAATCGCATCTTATTTTTTTTTCCCTTTTTTTTCTAATTCAACCCTCAGTGTGTAGCCTATGCCAGACCCACAGGAATAATTCAACAAATATTTGCTGAATGGTTTCTTGTGGGCATGGGTGATGATATCTTTAGTATTTCCCTGAAATATAGGGACTCACAAATCGCTTTTTATAATGAGAATTGCACACTATATAAAAATTTAGTAAGAATGCAGTAGTGCAGAATTGTTACTTCATTGGTTTAAAACTGATTTGATCTCAGACCCTTCCTAAATAATGGCAAATATTCAGGTCTATATAAATAAGACTATTAATCTAACTATTGTTACAAAGAGGAGAATCTCCATGCATCAGGTTTTACTTATGCTGTTTTAGATAAGGCTCTTGTAGTAAGGTAGCATAAAGTTTCTGCATCATTCTATTTCCCCTTTTATCCAATTTTCCTCCATTCTGTTTTATCTCCATTTCATATATTTGCTAGTATCTGCCTGCTTCTCCTTTCACTGTCAGTTACTCAGCAATATAATCTTTATTGCATTGTAATAATTTTAAACCTTCTATACCTAACTTGCTGGACCTGCTCATAAATTATGGGATTTGTGCCCCTGACATACTGATATTAATACCATTTTCCATCCTGGTTTCTCCATCTGTCTCCATCACCTGTCTTTTCCCTTTTTTGCCCCTCTATCTTGTTCGCCAGCTGGTGTTATACTAATGTTTTTCAATCCTTGATGCCTTTCAGAATAATCTATCTATCTATCTATCTATCTATCTATCTATCTATCTATCTATCTATCTATCTATCTATCTATATCTTCTTTGCTTGTAAATTGTAAAGCAGTGGATTTCTAAATAGCTAAAACTCAGTTATGGGCATTTTAACTTACAGCCTCAGAGTGAAACGTAGCACTAAAACCTATGTCTTTAAAATATCCTTGGACACAGTCTTAGGTACACTAGAAATGGCTGGGCAGATGTTTCTCTGATTGTCCCAACTTCAGTGGTGCTTTAGTTTTTAAAAGATCTTTCTACTAGTTATTTATACGACATCTCCTTTCCAAAACTACATATAAATGGTATTTAACTGGAGCCTGTGCCTTTTAGCTCTATTTCTCATTATACCAATTTATTTCTCTCTCTCTTCTTTTTTTTCCCCTTAAGAACTCTGATCTTTCTGTGCTGACATAGTGTAAACCAAATAGTATGGTTAATTTTTGAATAGGCCTGATTTTTATATTTTCAAAAAAAAAAAAAATAAACCCTGTCCTCTCTAGGATTAAATATCTAATACTTTCAAATATACGAGAAAATGAATTTTTACTTCTTAGAAAATGTAGAAATAATTATTTTGCCAGATTCTGTTTGTGTTATAGGAGCTATGTTGGGAAACTGAGATAAAATACCTACTTACCTCTCATCTTTTGAAACTTTTTAGTCATTTACCCTCAAGCATAAGCTGAGAACTAAGCCCAAAGAAATTTTCATACCAATGTGGTTGATTTCCTTTGGGATGAAAAGGTAATATTATGTTAAATTTAAAAATAAATGTCAGTGAAATGTTGTTTTATAATTGATGGAAATAGCTTAGTATTCCAGTGTCACAGGTCTCTCTGGTCTGTCCCTTGTTGATTACACATTGTCAGCTGAAAATGAAGCCAGCTGTGGCAATTAGCCTCATTTACTCCATGGGTGATGTCTTAATTGATAATCTTATATTCAACTTCATATTTAGTGAAATAAAATTTTTAAGCAATCAGTATGTGATATTTTAAAATCATATTCTGTTAAAATAACTCAGCTAATTAATAAATATTTTTTTTTTCTGAAAATCCATCTTTGCTTTTGGTAACCGTCCATCTAAGAAGGAACTGAAGCAATAATGCAAACTTGTAACTTTATAAAAAAATACCACAAATAATAAGACATCTTAGCTAAACTTCACTTAGTTATAACTTCTTTGGCAATTTCACTTCCACCTGTTATTTTAAATGTTCTTAAAACTATTTTTTTAGGTAGACATATCAAAACCCATACTGTATAAATTCCTAGATCCACCAAGAAGAATATTTTAATTTAGTTTATTTGGTAGATGTAGTAAATAAAATATCTGCGTACTATATTTGTATTCACACAGGCTAGGTTAGTTGGTCAGTGGGTAAGGAACAAATCTAGAAATGGCCAGTGTCTGGAGTTAAGACCAGTTTCCCACAATTGTCAGGAGGCAAAATGAATAAATTATAGTCAAGGGGAGAAGGAAGTGGATGTTCTAGTAAAAAGATATAGGCAATGACTTAAGATGCTAAAGACACCTTTGATGTTGCAGCCATTTTGGCAATGTACATGAACTCAAAAGGGTTTTATGAATTAATTAATATGCTCAATGACAAAGACTATTCTTAGTGTAGGAATAAAGTGAGTACAAAGCATGTCTCCAGGAATTAAAGAAATAAGGTGGGATCTATTTGGTTTAACATATAAATGGAAGAAACTGAAATTTAACAAGTTAAGGTGACCACACAGCTATTACTAGAGTGTGGGTATCAATCCAGATCATCAGCTAGTGTTCCCAAATCAGAACCACTTGTATCCGTTGTCTATTTAACAACAATGGTTACTAAATAAAAACAAACCCTTTACTAAGGATTATATACATATTGTCCTTAATTTGCATAAAGATTTAGTAGGCTATATTACAGGGTACGTTTCATATAAAATGAACAAGAAAACTGACAACCAGTGATACTAAGACTTAAATCTGTGACCACCTAATGCCAGAGACCAAGCTGATAAACAATACTAAAAAACAAAACAAAACAAAAAACCCTCCAATAAGTAAGTCTCTGGGCTATAATTTGAGAACAAATGTGTTACAAAAAATAAAAAATTTAGTAGTAACTTTGAATATGTTCTAGTTGTGGCTTGGGATAACATACACCAGACTCTTGCAATGATTAAGGTCCAATTTGAACAATTTTGGCAATAATAAAGCAAATTAAAATAAAATAAGCACCTATAATTTATTGTTTACAAGTAGTTGAAACAAAACTTAAAATTATTCAGTATTAATGGATTAAATCTTCTATCACAAGGGAAGGTACATTAGTATAAGTATTGGGAAATAACTTGGCAACAGTTAGAGATTTGAACTATTAGCAGCATTACAAAAACAATAATCTAAGAAAACAATTTAGATCTAGAGAATATCTTCATGTTCAAATTGTGTTTGGTTAGTTAATGTATAATTAAAAAAGAAAGGAAACTCTGAAAGCATTCAACCATAGCAAAAAATAAATGATGATACAGAAACAAATTATGATATCTCTACATCATTTATCCAAAGCACATTTTTTAAAGAATAAATGTGTTTATAATGATTTAAAAAAATAAAACTTAGATTTTAAATAGAATATGAAGATATAAAAAGATTCTGGAATTGCACCAAATTGTAACAGCAGTTATTTATGGAAAGTAGAACTAAGATATTGTTTATTTTCTGTGATTTTCAGAATAAGGTGGGTAAAACTAAATGTAAGATTTTTTTTTCTCAAATGCTCTTAATTTTTAGGTAATGTTTCTATTCACAATCTATTTCTGTTTTCTCTTAGGAGCACCTTATATTTTTTGATTATAGAATACAATTTGATATTGAGGATTTTGGGTGATAAGCATTTTACAGGAAACTCATTAATAATATATTGCTATCTAAAAGCTTGATCTTCAAAATGCATTATTTTAGCAGTAACTATAGCTTATGCCATAAGGATTGGGCAAATACAATATGCTACTCCGTCTGTTAATTTTTTGTATGATTATTTATCATTTTCATTATAATCAAGGTTAAGAAACATTGGCATTCATTTTCTGAATCCCTGCCAATAGGAAAAATTTCACATTTGTTTCTGACTAATGTTCTTGTCACTTAGATTTTGATAACTTTTTTTTAAGTGAGCATTCTAGAACTTAATTAGGAAACTACTTAATATAACACATGATTTAATATGCCTAATTGTGACTGTCTTATTCAGGGCATCCTTATTCTTTTGTTCCTTCTATATTTATTTTACTGTAGCTTATCATCCTTGCAAGGAACAGATGTAAAAGAAGCACATAATATATCCAATAGCAATAATAATATTCTCTACTTCTCTCAGGGTAGATTCTAACTTCTCAGAGTTCAATCTGAGTAATTGAAAGTATATCTAAAAATATCTCCCACATCTCAAGAGCCCCTGTGTTTCCTACAAACTGAATTATCAAAACCAAAATAGAAGTAAAGCTGTTTAACAAAGTTTAGGGATAATATGGGTGAAATGATAGTAAAAATATCAGAAATTATAGAGTCAGTGAAAGACTTGAAGAGGAAATAAAATGGGGTATTTTATGTAAAATACATGAAACAATTATTTGAAAAAAGAGAACTGAATGTTTATATGACTGATCAATATTGAAAATAAATATTTTTGTCTAAATTTAATTGAATTTCTTTTGTTTTGAGACTTTAAAAATAAGTTGAATTCATCCTTG
The DNA here is from genome assembly GCA_019455555.1 of Galemys pyrenaicus. Lineage (NCBI taxonomy): Eukaryota > Metazoa > Chordata > Mammalia > Eulipotyphla > Talpidae > Galemys > Galemys pyrenaicus. Next base: position 471,590 of record JAGFMF010011862.1, read on the forward strand.
GAGAAAATTTAAATTATACAAATTAATGTTCCTTGGTATTTTTAATATGAAAGTAATATATTTTTACAAATAAGGTAGCAGATGAATCCTTCAGGGAATAAGATGGGGTGTAAATTTCTGACTTGACTACCCAAATAAAATAAATGATATGTGCTCCAGATCACTCACTTTATGTCTACAGAAATACCTTTCCAAATATAAATGCTGTCAAGAGCAATAATTTTACAGACCAGAGAAGAAACATAAAATGGAACTGAACTGAAGATTTGCTCAATAACCAAGTTGCTACACAGTCACAATAGCTAGTTTCTATTTGAAAAGAAGGGAAAAGTAAAACCTTAAATATGTAGAAAAAAGAATCCTCAGAACAAACACACCACCTTCTTTGTTTAACCTGAAAAAGTCTTTAGAACAGGGCCCAGGAGAATTAATAGAGATATTTGAAGAGGCTGAATAAGAGCTTTAAAAAGGCTGAGGGAAATTAGCATTAAAAGAACCCTCTGAATTAGGTAATAGTTCTATAACTCAACCATCTTAACTCTCATAAGCCAGTGAGATATGAATGGGAGAATGTGTAGAACATAAGAAATATGTTGTGCTATATGGATTTCCTTAGGTTTTAATTTAACTAGGGCATTTAAAGCTAACCAAAGATATTTTACTTTACTAGTACATTTTATTGGTATTTTCAATATCTATTCTAAGAATGTGATTTAAATTTTTAAGTAAAAATTTAAAAATATTTTATATTCCATAGCAGGGAACTGAAATGTGCATGATAAATGAGCACAATTTGGGGAAACATGCCTATTTCTGAATATTTACTTCCATTTCTGAGAACTTTATCTCTTCCCTAGTGAAATTTACAATGGGCCCTTAATTAATGAAATTCTTGGTGGTATATTTTATTATAGAGCAATGCTGAGAATGACTATAATAACATGATCTTTGGTTTCAAGTCAAAAATAAGGACACTATTTCCATAAAATTATTGCTAAAGAAAATAAATCTATGGTCAGGTAGGAAAGAAGAACTAAATGTAAAAGTTTGACTTGAATACTTTTTTCTTTTAATCATCATTATGATCAAGTACTAGTATCATATAAAAATCTCTCTTAAAGTAATTTGCATTCATCTTATTTTATTCAGAGCTATCATGTATGCAGTTTTTATATAATTGCTTACATTATGAAATGACTTGAAAATATTTTTTTAAATCTTGGTGACCCCAAAAATCTTTCTGTAGTTAAGGTGGCAAAATTAAAACTATTTTGTTACCTCCAACTTCCATATTTATGCATTCTACACATATCTCCCCCAATTTCTATCATAGAACATCACATGGTTGACATATAATCTTTCAGCCTTCTAGGTAATATTTGAAATTCAGAGCAGGTACTCTATTAGAAATATAATTGTTAAAGTTAATTAAGATAAGCCAATTTATCTCTAGGATTGTGTTTGAAAGAATTTCTCCTTTCTTCAGTGCTATCAAAGTCAAGCAAAGACATTTCAGGAAAAACTATAGCCTCAAATCTCAAATGAACAAAGATGCACATATCCTCAACAAAATATTAGTAAAATAAATCCAACAAAGTATGAGAAAGAATTATATACCAAGTAGGGTTTATTCCAGCTCTGCAAGGATGGTTCAACATTGAAAATCAAAAGTTATCTATCACATTGAATAGGCTGAAAGGGAAAATAGCAGTGATCATAGCAATAGACATAGAAAATACTTTTAATAAAATTCAACACCTACTCATCATTAAAACAGAACTAGAAGAAAACTTTCTCAACTTTATTGAGAATATTTACCAAAACACTTATAGCTTAGTGGTGTAAGATTTTTTACTTAGTGGTAAAAAAACTCACTGCTTCCTGACTAAGAACAAGGATAAGGTAAGCATGCCCCTCTTACCCTTTTTGTACTGGAATTCCTCATTCAGACAATAAAAAAAAAAGGCAATGAAAGTATCAGATTGGAAAGAAAGATATAACACAATCTTTGAAAATTTATGTAGGAAATTCAGAAGATTTAGAAATAAAAACCTGCTGTTGGGGAAAAAAAGCAATTATAGCAAAGTTGCAGAATACAAGGCTAATTTTTAAAACTCCATTGCTTCACCATAGTTCAGGGATTAACAAACAAAATTTGAAGTTTAAAATAATGCCATTTCCTCCATAGTGGCCAAAGGGCTAAGTCTCAGTGCTATCTATGACCACTATGGTCTGAGTTTTATCTCTGGCCAGGGAGGTGAACCACATAAGCACAGGAAACCTCTCCTGTCTCACCCTCTGCTCCCCTTAGGAGTATATTTCAGTTGATCTGCTTGTTCTGCTCCCTACTCTGTCTCTAGTGAATCCTCTCACCACCCACACTTTTGGCCTATACACCCCCAACTCTTCTACACAAAATAAATAAAACCTTTAATTTTTTTTTTAAATGCCATTTAAGTTAGGATGCAAATAACATGAAACTTGTAGGTATAAATCTAAAAACATATGTACAGAGCTATATAAAGAATACTTCAAAATTTTGATAAACAGAATCAGATAACTAAATAAAAGGAAAGAAAAACATGGAGGAAACTTAAATGCATATTATTAAGTGAAAAAAGTCAATCTGAAAAGACTATCTACTACATGATTCCAACCATATGGTTTTGTGAAATGGGTGAAATTATGAAAATTTTAAAATAGCAGTGATTGAGTAGTTAAAGGAGGAAGATATAAAAAAGCAGAGCACACAAGAGTTTAAGGTAGTGAAACAATTCCACAGGGTATCATAATAAATGGTGTATGTCATTATGCATTTGGCCAACTCCATAGATAATACAACAAGAATGAACTTGAAGTATGCTATAAAGTTGGATGGTGATGATAGGCTCAAAAATTATAACAAATGTACCTCTGGGAGTTGATTATAATGTAGAAGACTCTACTTGTGTGAGGATTACTATCTACTTGTGTGAGGATTACTATCCATCTAACTAATATAACAAAAGTTCTTATAAAAGAAAGTGATTTGGGAATAAATAAAAATACAGGGAGAACACTATGCAAAAGTGAAAACAGAGTCCTGTTATTTAAAGAATGTCAGAAATTACCCAGCAAACCAGCAAAAGTTATAAAAGAAGAATGCAAGGAGCTCTCCTTCACAGCCTTAGAAGTAATCACATCAATTGACCACAGGATTCTGGTCTCCAGAAGTGAGATAACACATTCGTGACATTTAATTCACTTAGTGTGTGGTGCTTGGTTGAGGCAGTTCCAGAAAACAAATATACTTTTGCTCTCCCCTGTATTTCTTCACAAAAGTCCAAATACAGTTGGAAAGTCATAACAATTTTAAATACATGACTGTAACTCCAGTGTGTAAGGTTTAATATAACTTCATCAGTGTAGCAAAAATACAATGCCACATGAAATGCTAGTCATGAATATCTTACCGTTTAAGGTGAAACTCAGAAATAGATCTCTGATTGATAACCATTTAGACACTGACCCTTAAGTGTACATTGCTCACTCCCTTATTCCCTCCCCCTCTCTCTCACACACAAATAACATTTGTACAAGCTGAAAACTGGAAGAGTTTCTTTGCGAGTTGTGCTACCTATTTTACAAAACATGCTGACCTCTGTGCTACCAAAAGAAATTCCAGTGAGTCCAAAAATTGCAGAACAAGTCTGCAAGCCTGCGATCTTTACGGTATTAAACTAAGTTTTAAAATAATCCTTTCAGTGTCAAAAATTACTGGGCAGTGTAGTTTCATTCCTTAACATGTGTAATTACAAAAAGTAAATTAGAGCTATAAAATAAGACAAGCAGAAACATTTTATGTGGCTAAAATTGCAGTTCATTCATAAATGAAAGGAATGTCATATCTCTTAAGGTGTCACTCATTGCCTTTTAAACTGTTGGATTATTATTTTTCACCTCTGTGAACTGTTTATTGATTCCATATATAACATAAGAATGGAACATAATTCTTAAAATTTATTTTCCTCAAATTATAGATCTATGAAACATTCATAATCACAGTGACCTAAAAGCAACGAAAGCCTTTATACCCATCTCAATAATATTCTAAATTTCCTTTACTTTCATGGTTGAAATCTACCAGCCAATCAAGCTAGACCTAAAATCCTGATGTAATCAAGTGACCTTTTCAGTACAGTCATTTAATTAATATGATGAGAGTTACCTAAAAAGCACACATTGATTTTGAACATAAAATAATCACCTTAAGCAATTTAAGTGATAGCCAATAAAGCACTGAACAATTATTATTTAGATTATGTAATGGAAAACATAATAAAATCAAGTTTTTATGGAATTCTATTCGCCATGGTAAAGAAAACTAGAAACAGAACTAGGAAGCAAGCATTGGCCATGGTGAGATTCAAGATTATTAGCAATTAAAAATAGCAGAATTAAGATTACACAAAAATCACAGATTCATGTGTGTTTATTTGGCTATAACTTTAAAATCCAAAATATATAGACAAAGTCTTATATAACTATTTTCAAATTAAAATATTTCCACTTGGAATTGTACTCATTCTAGAGTTTTCTCCATTGACCTTCACCACAAAAATATTCCAAATTGTACCTAGAACAACAAGCAGGTGATAAATATCTAATTTCATTGCTTCAGTAGCTCAAAAAATGAAGAATGGAATTTCACCAAAATTTCAGTGAAAATCCTCTCTTAGGAATCAGGAGAAATATAATGATGAATTTCAGGCCAATGTGCTTTTGAAGGCTATAAGTGGCTGCAAATAGGACTTATCAAGAAATGCCTTCTCAGCTACTGCAAGAGGGTGATGGCATCAAGCTGTAATAACCTCAATCAATTTTTATTAAGCAAAGATGTAAAACACGTAAGTTCTATGGTCAATCACATTACTACTGGAGTCATCCCAAGACAGATAATCCTTGGAAGGTTTTTTTTCCCCATTTTTGTTTAATAATAAAGATTTTACTACACTTTTTCATAAGCAAACCCTCAAAATCCCACTTTTAACAAAGAAGACTGCTATTATTGTATTATGAATACCTGGTATATGACTAGCAATTTAACATGATTTTAAAAGTGATTTATAACACACTTTTTTTTTTTATCTCTACAATGGCATAGCAACATAGATAAACAATCATTATTTTATGTTCCATGTCTTCTAGGCTAGTATCTTACTTTAAAAAATATATATTTATTTATCATTCAAGAGTTGTGGTACAGGTCAGAGGGCAGAGGGGCAGGGGGTGAGAGGATTCACCGGAGACAGAGTGGAGAACAGAACAAGGACACTGACTGAAATACACTGCTGAGGGGAGCAGCAGGTGAGGCAGGAGGGGTCTGCAGCGCCATATGGGTCCCCTCCCTGGCTAGGGATAGAATTAGTGCTGCAGTGGCTGTGGAAGCCCCACAGTACGGTACTCAACCCCTTAAGCCACCAGGGAGACCCCTATGTTACTTTTTGAATATTTACTATCTACCAAAAGGATTTTAAATATTTTTATATAATCAGTGAGTCATGTTGTATAATAAACAGAAAGTTTTAACATAAAAATATAACCTCAGCTGCATTAATCATGCAGAATTTGAATTAATCAAAATCAGATAAAAGACTAATTAGTAGAATGAATGTAAATGCTAAAAGTTGAGACTTGGGCCCTCCCAGTTGGCACCACAGGTTGAGCAAGCATGGTACCGTGAAGCTTCCATGGCCCAGCAGCGCAAGTTCCATCCCTGGCTAGGGAGGGGACCGACATGGCACAGCAGACCTCTCCCGCCTTGCCTGCTGCTCCCCTCAGCAGTGTATTTTGGTAGATTCACCTGTTCTGCTCCACTCTTTCTCTGGTGAATCCTCTCACCAACTGTGACTCTGGCCTGTAAAAATACAACTCTTGGATGTATAAATAAATCATTTAAAAAAAAAGAATTGAGACTTACTTCAACGGGTCCCTTTTAAAGGGGATATTCTTATTCCTGTATCAATAGTAACAACTGTTGTGTCTGGGAAAATGGCATTTTTTTTCCGACTTAATATCATAGTATTCACAAAAGAGACACAGTGGCATGTTAGAGTTCAATCAAAATAAAATGAGACATACACCATATTTTGCTTTTATAGTGATTTACAAATTAAGAGAAATTCATTTAAATGAAAGTAAATAATAAATCAACACCATCAATGGTGAAAAATGTTCATTGTGGTGATTTTCAAATAGCTCTATTGCTTCCTGAGGAGCCAATAAATAAATAAATAAATAAATAAATAAATAAATAAATAAATAAATAAATAAATAAATAAATAAATAAATTATCCCTAGCCATGGGTGTCCACATAACACTTTTTTCCCCACTCTTAAATTTTGGTACTTGATGTTTTCTATGAGTCATGGATTTTGTTTTTTGTTTTCTTAAATTAACAAAATAAAAGGCCAAATCTGTATGTTCTTCAAATGACCTAATACAGTTGCTTGAGACTGTGTAGTTCTTCAGTGTGAGGTGCAGTTCATTTTTTCTTCCTCTCTAAATGTCAACTCTTGACATAAGGAATACAGAAAATCTTACTGAGAGCCACTGTGGAATAATCAGTTGTTCAGGTGGTCTTGCTACTGGAAACTTCCTTACTATTTCCTACTTTCAGTGTTTCAGCTTCTGTATCCCCCTCAAAGCAGTCACCTTCACTCTCATTCAAATTATAGTAGAACAACCCCAGTACACCCTCAGGACTGAATTTCCCTCTCCCTCATTCAAATGGAGGGCTGGCTGAAAGACAGAATGCAAACATTTGCATAAATTCAGCACATTAGCCATAATTTTACTTAAAACTTGTTTTTATCTGTCCATAAAGAAAAATGGCCATTTATTTCTGTATTTGCATATGACAGAGTGACAGAAGAAAGATGAGACCAGGGAGGTGACATCTTTGCTAATATTTTCCTCAATGTATCATTTATTGTCTCTTAACAATTCACTAGATGTGGCAGGCAACCTTATTATCTAAAAAATTATGACAGGAAAAAACATAATGTAAAGGAGGAAAATACAGAAAGAAAAATCATCTTTCAGAGGAGACAGGGAGGGGGTTGTAGAAGGAGAAGTCTTTCTCCACTTCTGCATTCAGACTCACGATTGAGCACTAGTGTTTTTCCCTGATAAACACCTAAGAGTGAGAATCAAATGACACGCAGCAAGACAGAGGACAGAAGATTCCGGGTACTTGAGAAGGCACTGATAAGGATTCTAGCTACCTTCTGCATGGACTAAAATAGAAATCAATGAAGACTATCACATAAGAAAAGCTATTCGCTCAGAATATGTTATACTTTAGGTATGTAACAATGAATGAATTCAAGAAGGCCATGTGGCTGAATAGTCTGAAATAGCACTGCCACAGTTGCCATTCTTAAATATTGAAATTTTGAAACTACTCCTTTTTCTGTAGTGGTCATTATTCATATTCCTTTCTAATGTTATGAGTGATAGCTCCCTAGTCGGATTTCCCCATGTGTGTGCATGATTCCCAAAGAAGATACACTTAAGGAAGGAAATTATTTTCCTTTACCAGACAAGCTGGGCCAGGAGACTGGCCAGGAATGTGAATTGAGGTTTACATTCCAGATTCTCAAATCAGATTAGGTGTAGTGGTCATCCAAAAGTGACTAAAAGGGGAAGGAATGAGAAATCTAGTAAATTCAGAGAATGGGTGGAAACAAATCAGACACTAAAAATATATGGCCATAAGGTCTCCAATAATATATTAAATAATTATTTTTTAAAGATTTATTTATTTATGCATGCAAGAACTGGGGTATCCGCCAGAGGTGTGGGGGTGAGAAGAGTCATCAGAGACAGAGTGGGGAGCAGAACAGGCAGATCGACTGAAATACACTGCTGAGGGGAGCAGCGGGCAAGCTAGGAGAGGTCTGCTGCGCCATGTGGGTCACCCCTCTGGTTAAGAATTCAACTCATTCTGCTGTGGATGCTTGTTAGTACAGTGCTTAACCTCTTGTGCCACCAGGGAGGCCCAATATATTAAATAATTCTTGTATGTGTCTCTCATTGTTATATGGGGTATTTATCTACTGAGAGATGGGGGTCCTTGAAATAGAGGTTTTCTTTTATTTTTTGCCTTTTTTCTGTAAATGTTTTTTTTTAATGTAAAATTAGTTTACAACACTGTATGTCACCACACCAGACCTACTATCAAAACACAGGTTGTCTGACTTGGCAAAAAATGAAAACATAAAATATACTTGTGATTTTTTTCAATTTTGAATACATTATTTTGAAATTTTTAGTCTTTGAAATTAAAACTTTGAAAGTTTTAGTCTTAAATACAAACTTTCTATTATTTATGTAACCCATGCTATATTAGAATTAACAGACTTGAATTAACTATCTTGAGATTTTTTTTCCCCCACTGCTTACTCCCTATGTGGCAGTGTTAGCCTTTGGGCAAACAATTTTAATTTTCTCCCTTTGGGAGTCAAGTTTTTCATCTGAACTAAATAATCTTTGCTTATTGCACATCTGTGTTACAAAGACACTATGGATTCACATAAGAGATATCGGGTGTGTGTGTGTGTATGTGTGTGTAGGGGGGGGAGATCCAGTTGATTACATCAGCCTAACGATAAACTAAGTAACACGGGTTGTGTGTTGTTTTCACAGTTATGACACTGCTGCCACAAGCTGCTTTTCCCTTTTGAACAAAACTGCTTGAATTCAATTTCCTGTAAAGACAGCAATATTGTATCTGCAAAAGCTACCCCAAGTATACATCCTAAAAGCTGGTGAACAAATCTAGAGAGGAAACTTGTAAGAAAGTGCAAATGAAAATATCAAACAAAAGCAACACACAAAAGTTATTACTAGCAATCAAATGTGACACTTTCTAGTTCTTATCAAAATATTATGAGCATTGGTAGACATGTTGGCAACAATTTAATGCCATGCTTCTCAAACTGGGGCAAATTCCCCAGAAGGAAGATTAAATTACAATATGAAGTATCAACTGAGAATATCAGATTTTCAATGATTTTGTGGTGAAACTTTAGACATTTGTATTTCTTAGAATTAAACCAGAAGCCAAATTTGGTCAAGTTTTCTTTTTTCTTATATTGGGGCTGGGGAGATAGAAATGATTATCTCTGTTATAAGTAATGTCAAATGTTGGTACTTTTATGCCTTTGGAGAATCTATTGGTGGAGCTAATGTCCCACATAAAAGATAATGCTTGTTCTTCAATGGGTTTTAAAGGTTCATCTATTGATAGCTTGTTATTTACTAAGTTGTTAATTATGATTCTTTAATCCACTCTTTCTCAGAAACCAATTTATTTTCTTGCTGAAGTAATGTCTGATTGAATTCTGGCTTATAAAGTTAGGTCAACTCTAACCCTGTTAACCATGTGCCCCAATATAGTGAACCCCTTGATAGTATAAAAATAATGTAATTTCTGGAAGTTAATTTTAATGTTGGAAAATTCTTCATTTAATTTTATAGTGTAATATTCTATAACACAGTGCATTAGTATACCAACTAGTAGCATATATATCATAACCATATAGAGTGTTGTGTATATGTGTGTATATATATGTATATATACATATTCATATACATATCTGTGTGTGCCTATAGTAATGAGGGAAATTCAGAACAATCTGAACCTATCTCATATTTTCACAGACATTGCATCATCTCCAAGGATACACAGTGAAATTGACAATTAAGCTGAGGTTTCCCACCAATGTAAATCAGTATTAAGCTTCAGCAACCACTACAAAAACATAGGATATACCTGTGCAATTATTTTAGACATGGATTTTTTTTGTACATTAGAAGATTCAATGACTCTAATTCTTATAAACTGTACTGAAGTAACAATTAAAAATCATACATAAACACTGAATAAAAATTGTTAGCTCTGTTTGTAATGAAAATTCTTGACTAGCAACAAGGCAAAGAGATTAAGAAGACATATAAGCAGAGATACTTTTATTATTTCAATCTCTGAATAATTTTTAAAAACATAACTCAGAAGAAAATTTGGTGGATCGTGCTGGTTTCTGAACATGCATGCATATATTTTGATGCAAAATGAAGACTATATGGTTAGGAAGTTGCACTTAACACAAATCACTATAACTGGCATATGCAAGAAAGCTATTTTGGGTAATTGAAAAAAAAGTTGAATTTAACTTATTTACCTAATATTTGGATGCAATAGAGACAGTTGTTTTTATTGGTGAGAAAGAATTATGAAACATGGAAGGAGCTAGAAGGAATTATACTCAGTGAAACAAGTCAGAGGTAAGAGAAAAATATCGGATGGCTTCACTTCTAGGAGGAATGTAAAGGAAAATCAATACAAAAATCAATAATAAGAGAGGTCTCTAGGAAATGAGCCATTACAGCCAAAAACAAGCAAACAGACAGACAAACCAAAAACACAACAAGAACAAAAGGTCAAAGATAAACCAAAGGGATCATTGGGGGGAGGGTGGAGAAGAGATTGGGATGAGGGCAGAAAGAGCACAAGGGACTGAGGTGATGGTGCACGGATGAAATGGTGGTGGGAACGCCCTGGGGATTACAAATATAATCTCAAATATAATTAAATAAATCTAATTTTTTAAAAAAGAAAGAATTACGAAGATATGTCCCTTTGCTAGTATCTCATCACAAAAATGAACAATATTTTCAAGCAGATATAAATTTTGATGTTCATTGTATCAGATAGGAAAACACACATATATACCTATACTATGAAGTGCAAATTTGATTAAATAATAATCTAATTGATGGACTCACAGAGCTTGAAGACATCATCAGTCAGAGTTCATCAGCTATTCACTGTTTACACTTTGTTTTAAGATTTGGTGAAATAGTAGAAAGTTGTAGTTATGTAGGATGAATCATAACAGAGGTATAAAGCACAGCATGCTAGCAATATTTAATTATACTGTATTGAATACTGGAAATTTGCTGAGAGCAGACTGCAGGTGATCATAAGAAGTTACTTTTTAATGAAAAATAGGTTAATTAGTTCATAGTCATTTTACTATATACATATATCAAATTATCACATCTGAAATATTTATTTTAATTAAATAAATGTGTTTTGAAAAATGGAGGGTTTTCTAGAAATTATACTATCATTACATTTGGTAAGAAAGGATCTAGATAAGAAGAAAAAAGGTAATATAAATGTGTCAAAAGGTATCACTCAGAGAATTAAAATATCTGGGATACTATCATCATAAAATACGTATTCAATAATATTAGTTATCAATATTATTACTATCTCAATACACATGTGAATCGAAGTATTTTATTAAAAGCTTAGTATGTGCCAGATGCTGTAGTAGGCATTAGAAAGACATATGACATAGCTACTACCAACAGGTTTCTTCTATTTAGTGGGAGAAAAATATTTTAACACATTTATATATTAAAATTGAAATATATTTAAAATTTCTGTATGGAGTAATCACTAAAATAACATTTATGAGCCCAATCAAAACAGAACTTTCAAGTATGGCGATTCCTCAATCTACTAAGAATGGAACTTCCATAGGATCCAGCAATCCCACTCCTAGGAATATACCCCAAAGACACAAATACACTGATTCAAAAGAATACCTGCACCCCTATGTTTATAGCAGCACTCTTTACAATAGGTAAAACCTGGCAACAACCTAAATGCCCAAAAACAGATGAGTGGATCGGGAAGCTGTGGCACATATACACGATGTAATACTACTCTGCAATCAGAAATGAAAAACTAGACTCATTCATAGGAACATGGATGGATATGGAGGGGATGATGCTCAGCGAAGTAAGTCAGAAGGCAAAAGAAAAATACCAGATGGTTCCTCCCCTAGGAGGAATATAAGGGAACCAAATAAGGATCAAGGAAAGGAATAAGAACAACAATAATAACAATAACAGCAATAAAGACACAGAAGCCAAAAATGAGGAGACAAGGACAGACTGGGGACACTTGGTGGGGAGAGGAGGGAGGGTTGTGGGAAGATGGGAGCACGAGGGGCTGAGGTGGTGGTGCACTGGTGAAATGGTGATGGAGAATACATGGGGATTACAATTGATGGCAAGTATATGTAAATTTAGAAAAATTTTTTCATATTAATAAAAAAAGTAAAGATCAAAAAAACCCAGAACTTTCAGAAGCTCTTTCTCAAAAAAAACAAAAAAACTCAATAAAATCTTCAAAGAGCAATTATAAAATAGTTAATTTCAAAGTTCTGATGAACTTCTCCAGGACGATGCTGGAGTACATGTTTTGCATAACTGAATTCACAAAAACATGAATTAGCCCATTATTGGACTGTGCAAAATTTCGTGTGTGTGTAGACAAGTGACCTCAGTTAGGTTTAGGAGCCACAGATGCTTGAGTATTGAGTCTGAAAACTGGAAAGGCAGACTAAGTATGTATGATATACTAAGGTAGCTGAATCCTAAAAGTAATGAGAAACCACTGACTGGTTGTATGCAAGAAAGTAACATAATAAGATTTGCATTTTAGAATAAAGCATCTGTCATCCCTGAGAAGAGCATGAGATAAAACATTTTTCCAGTACCCAGTTAACACTTCATATACTTTACCTCAACTTCATACACTTTACCTCACATGGAGACTATATAATGAGCTTATCTACAACTATCACCATGGTAATAAGCTGACATTAAAAAAAATAATCTACAGAATCTATTATGAAGTTATAATTTACTCCAATGACTCATGGAAAAAGATGCATTATTTGATTTGCATTTTACAAACCTCTGGTAGCCTGCTTCAAACATAAATCACATGGCATAAGCTTTGGAGGAAGTTAATTATAAAAATTTTAATAAATTATTATTATGGACAAATTTGGGGGGTTGATATGATAAATCAATATGCATCACAGTCTATTCTTTATTTTTTTGGTTTTACCATTGCTTTGGGAATTAAAGGGATCAATATATTATACAACCCTTCCCTAGGCAAGCCTTTTCCATCCCATCTGCCAATCCAAATGTTAAAATGTAGAAACAATAGCAGAATGGCCCTCTTGGTAGCCAAGCTATAGCAGTGGTTTTTCATCAGAACACAAACTACTACTATATAACACAGTAGACATCTGGTATTCAGTCTGGAAGAGCAAAACTACAATAAAGAAGTGAGAACAAAAAAGAAAGTAATTGAATAGACATAATAAAATAAAATAAAATAATAACATAATTAATTTCAGAATATTAGCTTTCAATGTTTCTAAAAAGAAAAACAAAGGCTGTGCAGCTAAGCCCTCAGCCCAAGAATCAAAGCTGCATAGAGGCATGGGCATGGTCTTCACAGATAATCTATTTTTGGTCCTTTGAAAGCAGAACTGAGCTGTTAAATTAGGCAAGTGCTGAAAAACCTTTAAGTGGGTCTATGAGGTAGGTAGTTTAACAGGAGAGAGACCAGCTTACCTGGCCCCGGTGTCAGTCACATCAACTCCCTGCCCGCCCCATTTAAAGGAACTTACCTACATATTCCAAGAAGGTAAGAGTCCAACTATACCCCGTGACATAAGAATTTTGGGATGGAATAAGAATATCATGTTGATGGCACATGTCAAAGCAGGTATGAACCAAGAATCATAATAAAAAAACGATCAATTTTCAATTTTTTGTAAATTGTAAAATATAATAGAAAAAATAAACTTTCATCATATTTCTAAATCTAGTCTGCTCCTTTCTAAATTAATATCCTAGAGATGTATTTGTTCATAACTTTATTTTTTGTAGTAGGAAATTGAAACCTATACATCTTAATGAATGTAGCTGATTTTAGATCAAAAATTTATTTATGCATATATATTTTAGAAATTAAGAACAGGCAAGGCCATAATGATTGTAGTGAAATGAAATATTTTTATATCTTTAATATAATGTTAAAACTCAGTTCAAAAATAAATAACTTTCGGGCCCGCCCCGGTGGCGCAGTGGGTTAAGCAACGCACTATGAAACAAACCGCAGCCACTGCAGCACAAGTTCGATCCCTGCTGCCGGCCAGGGAGGGGATCCACATGGCGCAGCAGACCTCTGCCTTGCCCGCTGCTCCCCTCAGCAGTGTGTTTCTGTCAATATGCCGGTTCTGCATCCTGCTCTGTCTGGTGGATTCTCTCACCACCCCCACACCTCTGGCCTGTACCCCAATGCTTGTATGCATAAATAAATAAATCTAAAAAAATTAATTTTCTAATTTCATAGTGTGTTCTTATTGAACAAAGGTAGTTTCCTGATATAAAATCATGATCCACAAGAAGACACAAAAGACCTTTAAATGACATAATTGAAAATATATGTCAATGCTTTACTGAAATTTGAATTTCCTTCATATTAGTTCCACAATCCATGAAGTTTTAGAAGCATTAATTATTTCATTTATATGCTTCTTTATTCTCTGTCACTTGACAAATTCTTGAGTGCTTACCACGTGCTATGACAGATAAAAAACTGAATAATATTATTTCTTTAATGAGAGGCACATTGACAATTCTGACAAAAGCAGCTTGATAGCAAACAAGCAGCCAAAAAAAATATATATATTAAAATTAGGGATAAAAAACAAAGACAGTAAGCAATCTGAGAGGTTTAGTGCAGGGGCAGGTAAGGTATTCCCATGTCAATACACTGTGAGGGTAAATTTTCATATAAAAATGTGTTTACATGATTCTTAGCATGCATTGATTTCATATAAATGTGCAGAGGGAATGTAGCAATAAATTAGAATGTACTAGTAGCACAGATGTTATTATTCTCAATATACTGAGTTCCCAAGAAGTTACAGAATGTGGTCAAAGTCTCAAAGTTTACAGAGCAAAGTCAACAAGTATGAAAAGTTCAGTCTTTCTGATTTCAAGTCTTCTGCCCCTAAGGCATGCTGGCTTTCTAACAGGAAGAGGGAAACTGGAATTTGTCATTATAAGAATACACTTTTATTTTATTTTTTTTAAAGATTTATTTATTTATGCATACAAGCACTGGGGTACAGGCCAGAGGTGGGGGGGGGTGAGAGGATTCACCACAGAAAGCGGGGA
>JAGFMF010011862.1:486748-577510 GCA_019455555.1 Galemys pyrenaicus
TGCTGAGGGGAGCAGCGGGCACAGCAGGAGAGGTCTGCTGCACCATGTGGGTCCCCCCTCTGGCCGGCAGCAGGGATCGAACTCGTGCTGCAGTGACTGCGGTTTGCTTCATAGTGCGTTGCTTAACCCACTGCGCCACCAGGGAGGCCCCAAGAATACACTTTTAAAGAACACTTTCCCTTTGACACACAGAGAAGAAGCATATTGTATGGTTTATAAGATTTTTTTAAAAAATACTTTAATGTTTATAAAGGGAATATCTTTCAGTGGGCACCCTAGTGCTTCTGTTATATCTAGGACACTAATGTTAATGGTTTTTTATGATTTCCAATTAAGTTTCTCTTGTAGCTTCTCTCCTCTTTTCCTCTTTCTTGCCTCTTTCATTTTCAAATATTTTTAGCTTCTGAAAACATAAAAAATAGTGATAGTTCCCACAAAGGCTTCATTCAGCTTGTCTTAATGTCACCATCATGCATG
This sequence comes from Galemys pyrenaicus, assembly GCA_019455555.1. Lineage (NCBI taxonomy): Eukaryota > Metazoa > Chordata > Mammalia > Eulipotyphla > Talpidae > Galemys > Galemys pyrenaicus. The sequence goes on from JAGFMF010011862.1 coordinate 487,226, forward strand.
CTTGTAATATAATCAAAACCAGGAAAGTACAGTTGAAAGGAGGCTATTTATAAATACTACATACTATTTATGAAAACTACAGAGTTCACATACCTAAAATGTTCAAAATTTGCTGTTTTCCCTTATTATTTATTTTGTTGTTATTATTTCAAAATACCAAATCGCATGTAGTTTTTTATCTCCTAGACTCCTACCTGTGACACCAATTCCTTCAGTTTTATTTCATGACCTTGATACTTTTGAAGAGAAGATGCTTATTCTGCATAATGTCCCTTAATTTACAGCTGTCTTATGTTTCCTCAGGGTTAGACCGCCATGGCCAATTTGATCAAGAAGACATAAGATGAGATGGTGTGTTGAACTCAGTATATCATCTCTGATATGATATTATGACCACATATAATATCAGACAGATTACTATCATGTTACAAATATACTTCATCAAAATATAATGAATTAAAACTTTACCATTTGATTAAATTATTGTCTCCTAAGTTCCTACACTGAAAGATTCTATTTTTCCTTTATTATTAGTCAATATCCTGGAGTAAGTATTTTAAGACGATACAAATATCCTGTTTCTCCTCAACAGCTCCACTCCATTTTTTAGCATTTGTATTTCATTGGCCTGGTTACTTAAGTTCTTTGTCTCAGTTTTCACAGATTTAAAATAGACAATACATTTTATTTCCATAACATTTTATTTTAAATAAAGCAACCCATGTGAAGAGCTTTAAATGAAACAAAATTTTTAAGATGCAAATGTTGAGGGATCTGAGGGCAGTTAAACTGTCAAAAAATTAAGAGGTATCAAAATTCAAATACAGGGCCTAGTTATCATGAGAAGAATCCTGTCATTTTTCAAAGACTAGAAATTATCTGGGTACTAGAACTGAAAAGCAATAGAGAGTAAAAGTGAAAACTTCATTAGGCAATGAAGCTACTGACTTCTCAAAGGTTTAATAACAATATTAAGAATTTGAGTCCTGACCCTAAGGCTTTATTTTATTTTATTAGATGGATAGATAGATAGACAGACAGAGGTATAGATATGATCCTTAGGATGACTTTTTCAAACAATTTCAAAGCCAAGTATTAACATGGTCTGATACCTACTTTAAAAAAAAATTACTTCTGTTATCTGGATAATATTTTGGAGATGAAATTGTAGACTTCCAATTAGGAAATCAAAATGTCCGAGATTGGACAGGGATGACTGAAATAAAGACAAAACCTCAAACAGAACTAATCATCTTCCTCTATAATTCTTTTATCTCTCTAAATTTTCTGCATTACCTAAACGTACCAGCCACTTAACCAATCTGGATAGCTAAATGTTACTCTAGTCTATCTACGTCTGAATACAAAATATGAAAAATTGCTTTTTTTATATCTTCAGAGTAACAACATCATGGCCCAAGAACTTTTAAATATTGATTCTACAAACAAGAAAAATGAAGTTCAAAAAGATTAAGCAATCCAATACGACCCAAGTAATCCTACTGAATCTAATCAATTATTAAATCTTTTTCATTTTATTCTAAGTATTTCTTAAATAATGTCTCTTTCCCTCCATTTCCACTAAGGTAGCAGAGCTCTGGTTTGCTGCTAACACCCTTTTAACTTTGAATCTGCTTCCAGCATTGGCCCTCTTCAATCCATGCCACACTTGCTACCAAAGCAATTACCCTGAAGATCAAATGTGGTTATCTCCCCTCACCCTCCTTAAAACCCCTTATTGCTTTTTGATTGCCTACAGGGTAAAGAACAAACTCACTAATACTAATGAATTCACTGTTAATTCCTCTCCATTCTCATCCATTAGTGACTCCCCCATTTCTATTGTTATCCTCACCCACTCATGCTATCACTGCACGCACTAACCAATTGGATTAATTTTCAGTTCATTGGAACATACTGGACTCTCAGCTGCTGGAATTTCTGCATGCTGTTCCTGATTCTTCCCCTTTCCATATTTTCACTAGGGAAAATCCACTTGTCAATTAGGGTTTAATGAAGAGTTTTCTTCTCTTAGGGAAACTTCCATTTCTCAAGAAACTTAATTTAGGTCTTTTATGTAATTCTGTTAACACCTAATACATCCATTTTTGTACTTAATCTTATATATGCCCTATATATTTTTATTCTGGGGACTTTCTTGTTCCTCTTGTACCTCTGTGATAGCAGGACAGTATCTATTTCACCCATCATGGCATTAATATTTTGTACAGCTTATATCCCATATGTGTTCAATATATAACTATAAAAATGTTTTTATTGAACATACAACAGCTGAGTAAATAAATGAAATAAACTGCACATGAAATATTTGAGGTGTTTATCTTTTCACAGCAATATAAAAATGGCAAAATATTAGTGAGGCTAAAGGAATTACCAGAAATCTTTATGATAATATGCACATCTTTGTGTATAAATAAATGAGTGATAAAAAATTAAGTATGTTTTTACCTGAATATTTGAAATAGGACATCGTTTTCTCTTTGTCTTTCTCATTGAGTTTATAAAACTACACTTATATGTTATTTAGGTAATCACAATGGCTGCTATTAAGATATTATACCAGTCATTGATGTATAAATCAGTTTTGAAAAAGAGTAAGAGCTGCCCCATTCCACCTCAACTGAAAACATGCACTCAGGGAAACAAAGTTGACTTTAAAATTTTCTGTTTTCACCCTAATGATTTTAGAGGATGACATTCTTTTAGCTCCAGATTCATGGCTTTCTCTTTTCATTGTATTCCCCTATCCAGTTACCAGGTATAGAGTATAATCAATCACGGTTACTGCACATTAGCCTCGGCATTTCATAATTTGGTTGCTAAAATGCTTTTATTTTCCTGGAACAGGTAAATTTTGACTGTTTTTCTTGGCTCATTGGACATGAGCATAAAGTGGCATGAACAAGAGGGTAACATGGAGAGACAGCAGGCTTGGCATCAGAAGTGGCAGCATCAGGAGCCTCAGCAGGGGCGACAGTATTTCGAGGCACTTCACAAGCATCATGTCATGAGACCAACCTGTTCAGGTCTCTCCTGCCTAGGGAGGCTGGTTCTTGATTAATATCAAGTCAAGTGTTTTGTCCTTGTAAGATTTTACTTAGTCAGCCCGAGGTTAAAGGTGAGGTTTCCTTTTATTTGTGACTATTTTAATCTCCCATTTATGGATGGAGGTCTTTTCCTAACAAGGGGGTTCCAGTATGCTAAGTCCTTTGATTCAGCAGTTATCCATGGAAAGGGAGTAGGTAAGCAACATAAAAACTGTGAAATTATACACGGAGATAATTATAGATCTGGACAAAAGTTATATACACACACTTACAAATTATATAATATTAGGTAAACCTGTATGGCTATTATATTATGATTAGAAAAAAATGGATTTTTAAGATTTTAATGCGTTTTCTAATGCATTATCAGCTGTGGGTAAAGATAGCTCATTTAACTAATTAAAACATATTCAATTTTAATTTTATTAAGTTACTAATTAGAGGCAATTTTTAATGAAAAAAAGTTTATGGAACTCAATTGAAAGATATTTCTCCAGTACAATCAGTCCTTATTATTTGTAGTTTCTGTATTTGCAAATCATCTACTTGCAAAATTTATTTGTGACCCCCAAATCAATGCTTGGGATACTTTCAAGGTCATTGCAGAGATGAACAGAGGCAACATTTGAGTTGCTCTGGGTGCAAGTTTCCAGGTGATGTCCAAGAAGGCAACATTCTTTCTGTTCCAGCTCTCATACTGAACTAAGTATTCTTTCTGTATTCTATTGCATTTTTGTGCCTTTCCTGACAGGGTTTTATTATTATTATTATTATTATTATTATTATTATTATTTAAAGTGACAACCATGTGCAGTGCTGATGATTTTATCTATCTACTGTCCTTAAGCACAAGAAGGCTGTGATGTGCCTTACCAAGAAAATATTTATGTTAGATAAATTCTTTATAGTTTTATATACACATTATAGTTTTCTTGATTGGGTTCGATGTGAATGAATCAAAGCAGATTAAGGATATTTAAAACAAAAATACATGTAAAAGAAGTTATGCACTGACTGATAAAAATGCTATGGGCAGAACTTCACAGGATTTTAATCCTGCATTTCCCTTAGCATAAGTGATCAGCATTCACTAATACAGTACTTGCAGTGACTTTATGGGACATAAGTACCACAGATTTAAATTTTTTTCTGCTCTGCTTTTTATTTATGCATGACATAAAACAAAATTGGGAGCAAATATGTGATTTGTAGAAAAACTTGTCCTTATGAACTAAGATTTTAGGCTTAATGTATGTAACATACATACTCAGCAGCATTACTGGTAATAAAAGGAAACTTTGGAAAGAGATGGAGCAGCACAAGGTGGAATGTTGAACATGAGGAGTCACTCACTCACTCACTGAGCCACATCTCAGTAAGTATTTGCATGTTGGTCTCACCAAACAACTATGGATTTCTTAAAAGCAAAGACTATAGCTGACAAATAAAGCCTGAGTTATATGCAAGACCATGCCACACATGTAAAATCAGCATGATAACCAAAGTCATCATCCTTATTTCAGTAATTCTTATTCTATCCACGAACACAATCCCATGTTATTTCTGAAAATCCTGCTGAATGTTAGATGGGAGCTTATTAACACTTGGACTCACTAGAGTTATCCCACTAGAGTTATCCCACTGGGACCCACTAGTCCCAATTTATTGTTTACTTCTTTGGCTTTGATCCTCTTTTCTTGTGCACCATCCCATCCACTGATGCTTCAAACTTTTCATGCATCACTACCTATTCTTGCTACTGGCTCCTGACACAGCTGACAACCAACATGCTCTGTGTGGGCAATATCTTCCCCCAAGGTGGGCACTATTAACACACTAACTACTCTGCCCTCTGTGTTGGACACTGTCTTGTTTTCTAGTACTGCCACTAGCCAGACATCTAACCACAGAAACTTACCAGTTGTCACTTTATGTGCTATTCTGTGGCAAATCAGTGACACCTCCCCTGATTTAGTTCATACATTCCTGTTCCTTTGACAACACCACACTGACAAATGGGTGTCCTGGAGCAGGCTACACAAAGCAGGATGCTGCCTGGAGCAAGATCCTGGCCTTTTATTGATAGAATAATCATATGCATCCCTTGTAAGGGGAAGGAAAACAAAGAGAAAAGGGAGGGGTGAAACTAGAAAATGTGCTCTTTCATCTATAGAACCAGTGCTTGTGAGCCTGCCCTCCAGGTACATCTCAGCTGCTTGATTACCCCCACTGTAATTGAGATCAAGCCTAGAGCCCCAGCCCTGGTTTTAATCTTATCAGCATCTGTTCCACTGATTAGCTTCTGGGGCCCCTTGTCATACATCAGTCAATGGCCCAATGGGCATTCTGGTCATACCTCCTGATATATAGTCTTCCCAGGGTGATCACACTTTCTGCTCTTGATTGATCTGAAAGGCACCTTGTAAGGTTTGGCTCTTTTGACTGATTGACTAGGAAGTTCTGACCTTGTGTAGGTTGCAGAACTGTAGGTAACAAAAAATGGTGGCCAAACAGGGTATTTAGGATTAGCAGGCCTACACATCCCAATAACAAATAACACAGAATTGCTGCTTAAACCCATCTTAAAAGGTTTTCAGTGAAAATAAAAAGCATGCTTTATTTTCATACAGCAAGTCTATTTTGGTAGTGAGCAAGAATAACTGGCCAGCACCATCCTATACAAAAAAATCCTTCTTCAACCCTGTGTTAGGGGGAAAGACCCTCCTGAACAAATTACACAAATAAGTTATAAACTTCGACCCCATTCCAAACCTACAAAATCCAAGAACTACAAATCCCATAAGGTTATTATCGAAGAGCGGATCACTGGGACCTAAGGGTGAAGTTAAGCAGCCAGGCTAAATATAAAAGCAAACATGTAAGACTTGAGAGGTTGCTTTTTCCTGGGGAGCCAGCTCTCAGTGCATTGTTGGGTTCCAACTCCAAGAAACTGGTACAATATTTACAAATCTGTAGCCTTCTCTTCCCCTTGTGTTATTCACTATGCTATTTTCCCTTCACTTATAAATAAAACCCTTTATTAACCTCTGTTGCATGTGCCTGCAGTTGGGGCATTATAAGTGCCATTCAAGCACGCAGGTAAAACCCAGTCAAGCAAACCTATTTTATATTAGAGTTGCCCTGTACCACCTGGATTATGACACTATCCCTGGTCGACAATTTGTTGTATAGTATTGTACTTCAGAGTAAAGCCATGTAGACTATATTTGGACAGATTCCACAGTAAAATTGTTCAGTGAAATTTGGAAAATTATTTAACTCTGTGGACCTGACATTACATACACATAAAATAAATAACACAATGATAGTACCTATAGATAGTACCTATAACACATAGTATAATATCTGTGGTATTAAAGTGGTTAGCACAGATACATGAGCAGCAATTGAATAAAACTAGTATTAAGACTCAATAAATTTTAATTACCAGTTTCCTTTAAGATGTTCTCTCACCTCAGGCAAACTGATGCGACTTAAATTTATCCCACTACTTGCTCATACCCAGGTACACTGTAGTAGTAAGTTCAGACACACATCCCCAGTCTTTCAGTAGCTAGCTGCTAACACATATTAAGTACCTGAAGATATATTTCCATATATTTGACTATTAATTTGATCTGATTTGCTTCTGAAGGAGCTAGAAAAATTAATCAGATTCTTCTGAGTAATCATTATGTAAGAATGATAGCACAACCCTACTCTGTCATTTATTATAGTCCTTGTGGCTTCTACAATAGCACCTTCAATGAAACAACATCTTCAATGGAATAAATTTTTAAAATATGGGCTAATGCAAGGAAGTATTTTTTTCTGAGCATTACACAAAGTGAAAGAATTCTTGCTTTCTGCTACTACTACTTTAATCATTTCTCTTTACAGCATAGATGTCAACAAAGACACCATCCTCTTGACTTCGAACATTTCCACAGTGTTCTGAAAGTGGCCTCAAAAATAATCAGTGTTCAGGCCTCTCTGGTGGACTAGTGTTTAAGTCTAAGCAATATCCCACCCTGCCTGAGTACAGTCCTGGCCAGGGACCTTACCCACATATGATGCAGCAGACCTCTCCTATTTTTTCCACTGCTCCCCTTGGCAGTGTATTTCAGTGGATCTGCCTGTTCCGCTCCCGACTCTGCCTCTAGTGAATCCCATCACACTCTCACCCCACCCCTCTGGCCTACACCCCAGTTCTTCTACACAAAAATTAAAAAGAAAAGCAGCTTTCTGGGCCTCCCTGGTGGCGCAGTGGGTTAAGCAACGCACTATGGAGCAGACCGCAACCACTGCAGCACGAGTTCGATCCCTGCTGCTGGCCAGGGGGGGACCCACATGGTGCGGGAGACCTCTCCTGCTGTGCCCGCTGCTCCCCTCAGCAGTGTACTGTACTTCCGTTGATCTGCCTGTTCTGCTCCCAGCTCTCTGTGGTGAATCCTCTCACCCCCCCACACCTCTGGCCTGTACCCCAGTGCTTGTATGCATAAATAAATAAAAAATCTTTAAAAAAAAAAAAAAAAGAAAAGCAGCTTTCTTATGGCAACTAGATTATGATAATTATTCTTGAGTTTCTATTGTGAAATTGTACCATAATTAATGTTTTAAAATATTAGTTCATATAACTTAACAGATCGACTTTTATAGAAATGGGTAATCTAATTTAAATTCTAAATTATACATCAAGACTTATTTTTTAAAAACTACAAGTCCATTTTAAGCCTGCAATTAAGAGTTTTCATTTTACCAAATCATCAAGATCCTTGTAACATAATCTTTTTGTAAATTTGTATATAAATATGTATGTTTTCTTACTATCCTGTTCCTATCACTGGTTGTCTATGTATTCAAATATTTTACTTTTATTTCTTTAAGTGTACCCTAGGAAAGAAAGCTGTCTTTTTCTTCTATGATCAAGTCCCTTGTTTGTCATAATTTCATGTGCAATTTCTACTGAGATGAAATCAACAATGGCACAATTTGTTAATTTACTCACACAATAAATTTAGAAATACTGAAAAAAATACTTAAGGTACTAAATATTTGTATGATATTACTTTATATGTAATTTTTAATCAGCATCTTAACTCTGAAAGTAGTTATTTTCTGGATCTCACTTCAGCCTATATCTTGATAAGGCAAAGTTGGCCATTCATATCATTTATATGGTAGTTTTAATGATTAACAATAAAATTAAAATTTAACATTTCTAAAACATATTCTAAAAGCCTCCCTTAGCACAGCTAGCAATTCTGGAGGAATCAATAATATATCAGGCACCATATGTGCTAACTTAAAGATGTGATAAGAGATATGAAGAACGAGCAAAACAACATAAACGAATAAAGAGAATAAAATTATGTCAAATTTTCCATTTTGCATAACTGAGTCAAGTAAAGTCTCTATGAAGATGTGATCTTTGGAAGAACATTTGAAGAAAGAAAAAAAAGGGAGAAAAGGACAAGAATGAGTCTTGGAGGTAGAAAAGAACTGGATGAATTTTAAGGAATTGCTGGAAGGTCAATGGGACCAAGGCAGAGTAAGCATAACTAAACCCAGGTTGAAGCAAGAAATTAAGTCCCATGAGGTCTTGCAGTCTGAATTAGGAGATTGAATTTTATGCTAAGTGTACTAACCAGAGAATTTTGAAGATGTGAGTTATTTGAAAAGATTATTATCTGTATTATGGTCATTTGGAAACTGGGCCAAATTAGAATAAACAGACTACTAAGGTGATCATTGAGATAACCATGTCAGACAGGATGGTCACTTCAACTAGGGTGTTAACCATAATAATAACAGTAGTGATTAAATCCAACATATCCTTTATCACACTTGGGGTCAAATATAAGCTCAAATTGCAATAGGTCAGTAAATAACAACAAAGTGGGGGGAAAAAGTGGCTTTGCTAGAGTGTCTGCAACTCCTTCATAATGACAAATATAATTATTTATCTATGATTTATGAATTTCAACTCTCCAAAAAGAGAAAACTGATGCAAATCCTGTTAGTACTAAAATAAGTTTCTTGGTATAGTTATATATTGACAATTAAAGTGTTAGAGTTACGTATATTGTTCAATATTGGATCTCATTACCTTTATAAATTTTTTTTACCTTTATAAAGTTAAAGAAGTCATGAATTCCAAATTATATCTGGTTCACAAGATTGCACTTCACTGAGTGTGGACTCGCACTACATTGCCTTCAACTGAGTCCATTTTTCAAAAATCTTGATTAGAAGGCTCAGGACAAATTTTCATTCTATGAAAACACATCAAAAGCTTTTTAAATAAAGCAACTGTTTGAGCTTCAATTTAGTCACTTTTAAATGAAGAAATTTTGTCTGAGGCACATAGTGTGTGCATTTTAGATTTTATAAAAGCATGCATACAAGTTTTTATTAGAAGAAAATCATACAACAATTTATTTTGGATTTCTCTGAGATCACCTATATAAACCCCAATAATATTCATTCACAGGGCCACTTCTCAGAAAAAAAAATATTCTTAACTCAAAATATGCATTCTGGTATACACTGAAATCAAAAAGGATTCCATATGGAAAAAATTTATTGCAGAAATTGGAGAACACCTATAGTGACAATGGCTGCTATCCTAATCCAGCAACAATTTTTATTCACATAACTCAAATTGTGAAGAAGGTCTTACTTTTCCTTACAACACTGAAAAAGAGTTTGCCACCTGCGTCTCACCGCATATCTGTAAATAACAGATTGCACCAATTATGTTAGTGTTCTGTTGCTGTGCATTAAAATAAAATGCTGCAGTGGGAAAGATTTATAGGCAAATGCCTCCCTTAGAATTCTAAAGCTGATAAGCAGAGAAGTATGAATTATTAAACTGAATAGAAGCTTTATAGAAAGACTTGTAATCAAGCTTTGCTTGCACAAAGCAAGAAACCTGTGACTAATTTCAAATAATGTTGTTTGCCTAACAAAATGGGACATTTAAAGGTCAACTTTATAATGAAAATCTGATTTCAAGGAAAGGAAACACTGCTAATTTAGCCTTATATTTCATTTAGAGTAGACATCATAGTGAATAAAATAAGGTACAGGGTCACCACTAGAAGTTAATTTGTTTCTGATGATAGTTTACAATGACTTTATATGCTAGGTAGTAATTGAAAAAATCCTGAAGGCAAGAACCTCAAATTACAGGTAAAGGAAGGCCAAAGTTAGAGGAACACTAGATTTTAGCTTAACTTTTAGTTAAAAAAATAAAATTCCAAACAGTTGTGCTATTATCATATATGATTGGTCCTTCTTCCCTTCAGCTTTCTCCTAGGCAATATAAATAGAGACAGTTTGTTAATAATGGGGATAACAAAAGAATTCATAATAAAGTGATGTGGCATTTCATAGCTCTTAGCACTGCAACAGATATATTCATTCATTAAGAGGAACTTCCCCCTTTTCTATCGACGATAAGTTAACTCTCTTAATCAAAGTATGTAGGACAGATGAAATGCTAATTACTTTTTGGAAGTACCCATATTTCAAAACTATAAGTAAAAATCCCTACTCCTATACTTTCTTTTTCCCCATTCACCACATCCTGTCTCACACTCTTCACCTTCTACAAAATAAAATTCATTCTGCTTTTAAAGTACATCATTAAGTTGCTCAAGCTTTAAGTTACTATCTGGCATCCCTGAAATCTGTCTGTGGTTATGGAGGTAAAAATGTAGACTTTCTATTCATTAGGGAAAAGTAGAAGATAAATGAGCTAGATTCAGACTTACTATTTTTCCGAATCCCAAGAAAGCAAACCCAAACAAGGATGATTCTATCCCTTCCCTGTGGCCAAGGAGGTCCCCTGGGTACACTTTTCAACACAAACACCACACAGGCTATCTGGTGTCATTTCCCTGCATTATGACTCGACTGCAGTCATTCCCACATCAATTTACATCACTGAAGTTATGGTTTCAGAATTTTATAAAAAATATGAATTTGTTAATATTACTGAACTCATTGATGAGAATTCCATGATTATACAATACATGGGGAGAAAATATTTGTGAGCTGGCACTAGATTAATGCTGGGAATTTTTTTCCTTTTTTTAAGGGAGGGACAGAGGTGAGGGACTCCGTCTTTCTCATCATTACCCAGCCACCAGTGGAAGAAGGGGGGGAGTGGTGGAGGGGCTCCGAATCATTTTATCATCACCCCAACACTGGGATTTTGGTTTGTGAAATCCAGCTGCTGTATTTCAGGAACCTCACGTCATTTGGTAAGATCCCATAGAGAAGAACCAAAGTTCTGTTCAATGATAGCTTCCTAGCAACTCTCTATATCCACTGGTATCCACTAACAGCCCAAACAGGATTGCAGCCTTAGCCAACAACTCACTCTACATGCATAAGAAACCTCAAGAGAAAACTGGTTAGGTGATCTCATCAACCCAGAAACCATAGAAAATAAATAGCTGCTGTTATTATAAATTATGAGGGTTTGAGGTCTTTTATTTGGCTGCAATAGGTAAATCAGTCACATGCAATTAAAGAAATAACTGATGACACACATGAACAATTTCCACATCTCTGAGATACAATGTGCAACTTCACTAAATATGTCTTACACAGTTAAAATAAATGCATGTTCTATGGATGTGTGCTATGTTCTATATATGTTACTAAAGTTAATTTAATAAATCAAGTTATATGTACATTTTTCTTGTTCTTTCTAATTTTTTGTCTACTCATCAGTTGCTGAGAGAGACGGTTTCAAGCTCCTTTTTGGTTATGCTTTTGCGACTTCAGCTAGTTCTTGCTTTATAATTATGATGTCGTTAATCGCACACAAATTTATGATTGCTATATTTTCCTAGTCACTGTACTATAACAAAGTATTTCCTCTTTAGAAATAATTCAATCATATGGTTTCTGCAGTCCAATATTTTTATGGTTTTCCTAGATTTATTTAAAAAGAAATCTTTGCATGGCAAACCTTTTCTAAACTTTTATTTAAATCTTTCACTATTTCCTTTGATTTAAAATGCTCTGTTCACACATAATATGCTTTTTTCTTGAACTTTTAAATGAAATATTTAGTTTATTTAATATATATATATGTTTTTATTTTACTAATTTTTCACATGTTCTATTTCGTCTCCATTTTTATCGATCAGTATCATTATTTTTGAATTTTCTTAATGACTGGGTTGTTTATTGTCCAATGTTTCACCATTTATTTGTATGTTCAAAAATATATAATATGTAAAATCATTACCTTCAATTTAATTATTACCACTTCTCAGGTAATTTTATCACAGTTAAACACATTATATCTTTACTTTCTCCCAACTTTGGGGTTACCTCTTTAATGCATTTTTTTCTCTATGCTTATTTTTCACTCAGTAGCAGAGAATGATTATGTTCTCCACACTGACTGTTCATTTAGATTCACCCTTAGTTACCATTTGATTCATCATAGTTATCAATGCTTTCTCTTCCCTTGAACATTTCCATGAGTCAACTTGGCAGACATTCTCTCTGTCTGAAAAATATTCTTTAATGTTATTTTAGTGTAGAATTTGTTAATGATACATTTCATGTCTTCCATTTTGTTAACTAGAAATACTTTTATTTGTCTTCACCTGTGAATAATACTTTCACTAGGCATAGTGTTCTTGGCTGGTAGTTATTTTGAAAAAAATGTTCGTTTTTGTTGTTTTTCAATGAGTCATTATACCATTGAATATTTGAAGATATTTCATCTTTTTTTTTCTCACTACTTCTCTTAAGATACTCTTTCTGTTTTTGACTTTTAGCAGTTTTACTTCTGTGTGCCTAGGTTGGATTTTCTTTGTTTACCCTAAATAGAGTTTCTGGAATATGTGACTTGAATTTCTTTCATCATCTTTGGAAAAACCTAGTCATTCTCTTTTAATATAAGTATCCCATATTTCCTGTTCTTTTGATAATTCTTTTGCTGTTACACAGAGGGGTTTTTTTGGAAATATTTATTTTATTTATGCATATAAGAACTGGGCCAGGGGTGTGTAAGGTGAGGGGATTCACCAGCGACAGTGGGCAGCAGAATAGGTGGATATATGAAAAACACCACTGAGGGGAGTAATGGGCGAGGCAGGAAAGGTCTGCTGTGCCATGTGGGTTAGCTAGCTCCCTGGTGGGTGAGCTAACCCCTACTGCAGTGGCTACTGATAGCTTCAAACTTCTGAGACTTTAACCCTTGTGCCTTTAGGGAGGCTACTTGCTGTTACATAATTTTACAATGTAACTTGAATTTCTCTTTGCATTTTATTTTTCCCCTTCTCCATGTTTGAGTCTAGAGACTTTTTTCTAATCTATTATTTATACATACATATAATTTATTTATTTATAACATTTACATTATTGTGTATCCCCCATAAAATCCCCACCACCAGTTCACCCGTGAACCATCACCACAGACCCTGTGTTCTTGTCTTCCTTGTTTTGATCCCTTTTCCTCCCCCTTCCTATTCCATTCATCCATCAGCTCTTTAGTTTTTCCAGTATGTTCCGAAACCTATCCATAATTTCTTGATTTCATAGTACTTATCTAGTCTGTTCTAAAATCCAATTTGATTTTTTGCGTACATATTCCAGCAATCTGATGGAATTTTCCATCTTTTCATTCATTTTCTTTGACATATTAATTACACATATTGAATTTCAATATCTGCAACATCTCCAAATTGTTTCTGTTACCAATTTCTTTCTTCCTGTTTCCCTTGAATGTCTGATAATATCTTAGTGTGTGATAGGTATTATGTTATAAACTGTGGCAGAGGATCCAGATGATGTTACCTTCCTCCAGAGAACATTTAACCGCTCCTGTCTGAGACTTTTAGATCAGGTAAAAATCACCTTAACCCATAAACAATTGAGCTGACTTGAGGTTACTTTTCCTACACTGAGTATCCGATCTAATTTAGGCCCACCTTCTTCCAATTTTACAGGAGAAGATTATAATTTATTTTCAGAAAAACTAAATTTTCAGCATTGTGTGGCTGTCAAAATCTCCATTAAACATTTCAGCTCTTTTCTATGAGGATTCTTAGCATCTGTTTCAGTGTAGATTTTGAATTGGAAAATAATATGAAGTGAAAACCAGACAGGAGTCATGTTCAACCCTCTGCACATCTCTTCTCTTCAAAACTTTGGCTACCAAACTTTTGTTTACTGAGATAACCAGGCCCAAATCCCATTTTTGTTTTTAACTGTTTCTGTGAAGTTGATAAAAGCTTCTGTATCACAGCAGCTGCCCTACATCTGTACCCTATCCTCACTCTCTATCCCTTAAGACTTGGAAAGGGCTCCCAGGAGAAAAAATAAGTTCAGTGTTAGGCTCATCAAAACAAATTTCCCCTCTCTTAAGGGGTATGGTTCTTCTTGTCTTGGATATCTCAGAATCTCCAGCTCTCTTTACACGCATGTTTAATTTTCTGTTTGTTTTATATTTTCCTAACTTTTCTTACTCTACAACAAAGATGTTGTCTGAAGGAAAGCTGTGTAAACATAACCAGAGACAATTCTAAGTATTTCTACATTTAATTCAAATTTCCAGACACCTTTTACAAGAAATATAAATACTGAGATTTCAGCATTTACAGATAAAGAAAATATGATTTTTTTTATTTCCAATCAAATGCTAGCCAGCCATGTAGTATCAGAAAGCGACTACTATATCTTTCTTAACAATAATTGGTCAATACATCTAAAGAAAAAGTCCATTTTTAATTTATTTGTAGAACGATTAACTAATTGCCAAGGAAATACAATTAAGAGCCTCTAACAGACACAGGTAGCTATAGGAATTGGTATGTGGTAGAGATGGCTTGACTATTCCAGGCAAAATAAAGGAATGATGAACAAATAAAGCTGGAAATAACCAGACTTTGGCATTGGTGGGTCCCATATTAGTATAAAATCTATAATGTATCTTTCATTAAATATCATTCCTTATGGGTCACAGATTTGTCCAGATGTTTGACAACTAAGTGAAATTCACAAGAAATTTTTATTTTTAGCAAATATGAACCAACCCATATAAAACATTTACAAATAAAATATTTGGGAGGGAAACTCAGTCTAAGGTTATTCTATCTAAGGGTACTCTTTTTCCCCCCTTTTTAATTATCTGTTCTTAAATAACTCCACTGTAATGTTAACAATTACATGAATCATGCACACAACATTACTTCCTGACTTGGTTGTTATACAACAAAACAGACATTTTTTCCAAATAGACTCCATTAAACTTAAAGCAGTCCTTATTTAATAATTTATAAACAAGAAATTAAAAAAACTCAAACAGTTTCTAGAGGAACATCATAGTTGATCTACCAACAAACTTATCCTCCATTTACCTTTTAAAGAAATATTACAGAAATTGTTTCAGGACTATATCATCTCTCTCTCTCTCTCTCTATATATATATATATGTTATATATAAAATATATAATATAGATACACACACACATATATATTCACACATACTCCTTTCTGCATCATACATGTGGACAGTCCAATTTTAAACGAATTCTAATTCTGGTTTATTTCTAAACAGCATTTTGCTGCAACTTGCATAAAGAATCCATTTCTCTAACCATATGAGAAAATATATTTTTAACCCTTGTTTTTAACAAAAATATGTAATTGTGAAATAAACATTATTTCAAACATCAGTAGTAGATATTGAAAAAAAGGCCACATGTTACTAATATATCAAAAATAAATACTAAAAAAATTTCAAAACTAATTTTGTGGAGAAAATAAGGGAACACATATAATGATAAAGAAAAAGGAGTGTTTTAAAAAATCGATATAAAAAATCAGAGGTAGAGTTTATGTGGATGATTATGACCCTTATTCAATAACTTTGTAGCATTTCTGTGACATAGAAAAATGGGTTTCTGCAGAGAATTAAGCAGAAAGAACAGGGAGATGGTTAGTTAAGATGAGAAGGGAGTTGATCACTCTATACTCCAAGAGATTCTTTTGTATGTAGTTCAATAATAGTAAACAGTAAAACCTAATGGAGATCTAGAATTTGATAAATTTTTACTTCATTAAATTTTAGGTCCATTTTAATATTAATGCTAATACACAAATAACTATGACTATTCACTTCCTAGTTGTTTGTGACATTATCCTAGTTAATTTATGTCATTCAATGAACTGTATAAAAGCATAACGATGTGGATATATTGATTGTTCTCACTTCAGGTGATGAAAATGAACTCTGAGAGGCTAGGAATCTTACCCCTTGATCATGCAAGTAGTGTATGAGTGACAGAGGACAGATCTGATGTCAGGCTATATTACTTCAAAGCAGCTGCTCGAACCATCACTTTCTCTTAACTCTCAGAAAGTATAATTATATTTGGTTGATCTATGCAGATGCTTCATTGTAATGAAATTGTTTACAGGTATATAGAAACTTTAGAATATACTATTGTTACTTATTCCATCTAAAGCATTTCACAGGAACTAAATAATCTAGCCCTATCTTTTTATATACTTTCCCAGTTGGTTCAAATAAAAGTACTTTATGGATCTGATCCAGAGATCCACAATCCACAATACAAGGAATAAAAAGTGTGCCCTCGCTTTTCTCCAGATGGATTTCTGGATATGAGCTTCATCTCTTTTGGCATCAAATGTTAAAACCTGCAGTAATCACAAGGCAGATGTGCAACAAGACAGTTTTAGCTACAGCCTCATGAATAAAGTACAGCTCCTTTTTATATGAAAAAGTTTGGAAGAAACATACTGGGATGTCTATTTACATTTTTATGCAAAATGGGTTTGGGGCTGTATTTTCTATTCTATGGAACCAGTTCCCTAGCAAAGTAGTGTGGATCTAGCTGACATTTTGCCTTAGTGAGTCTTCATCACTTATATATAACCTGTGAGCTTATATAATCTTCCGATATATTTAATTTTGTTCTGAAGCTTACAAAATTAGCTCTGAGAGTATATGTGCAACATGTAAATAAGTGGTTTACAAAATGCCAGAAAGAAAGGATCAATGCCAATAGAGCAAGAGAAATATTTTAAGACTTTTTATAACTACTATTTGCAGTTGGTAAAGAGAAGCTTGATGACAACCCACTCATTTCATTGTATGATAACCCTTGAATTTAGGGTAATTTTAAATGATAGTGCCTCTAATAATTTTAATAGGTTTCACTCCAATTAGAGCCTTTATTTTTTCTATGAATATAGATCTATAAAATCCTCTTTCATGTGATCATACTTCCCTTTATATAACTAACATTTATGAGCTTTAAAAATAATTCAAGCAGTTGTATCTGTATAACTTCCCCACTACACTTGAAACCTCTTTCTTCTTTAGTTTCTCAAATTGAGAAACTCACAATCTTGAATTCAGTGCTTATCATTACCTACATATCCCTAAAATTTTCATATTATGAATCATTTTGGATGCTTTAAAATTATTTTAAATGGCATAGTATATCACACACATATAATTCTGTAACTTATTTTGTTTCTTTTATGCAATTAATTTAGAGAGTTTAACCACATTAAAGCACTTCTAAGCATACACAATGTTATAAATCAAGGTTGCCTCACAAACACATATATGTGTTTTGTGTGTTTAAAAAGATACTATAACTAAAATCTATGTCACTGAAAAAAACTCTTATTTTGAAATAACTTCAGATACTCAAATTATTGTAGTTTTTGCAGAAGGTCCCTATATACCCTAACTCAGGTTGCCCATGGTTAATAATTTGACTAATAATTGTGCATGAAAAAAACTAAGAAATTAATATTGGTCAAACACTCTTAACCATAGACTTCATTCAGATTTCACCACATTTTCTACTAATTCCATTTTCTTACTGTCAGAATATCATGTCACACTGACCACATTTTAGTTTTCTCTCATCTGTGATAGTTTTTCAGTCTTTCCTTGTATTTTTATTTCCTTGACTCCTTTGAAGAGTAATGGTCAAATATTTAGACCATATCCCAATTTGGGTTTGTTTAGAGTCTGGTTACATGGATTTTGGGAGAAGTGTCTCTTCCATTGTATCATCTTAATAGTATATGACATCATTTTGACTTAACTAGGTTTGATCATTTGTTTAAGGTGGAGTATTGCCAGCTTTAAAGTTGATAGTGCTACCATTTCTTACTCTGTATGGTAGAAATTGTCTTTCCTATCAATTTTAGGTTTGCATTTCCCAAGAAATACTAGATTACACTGATTTGATAAAAATAAGATTCTATATGTTCTTCAAGAATTTTCAGTTTTTGTTTTATATATTTCTGTCTCTAAACTACCTGAAATTGAGACTTATGCCAAATATCAATTATTAAATGACACATTATTAATTAAATTTGAGACCTTTGTGTTAATTTCCTGTGCTGTTAAGTAGAAAACAATAAATTAGAAAAAATGTAAAATGCACTTTATCATATGCTCTTAAAATGAAAATCAATTCAAGAGTAAATAAAGCCACTCTAGTAGTTGAGAGGGTGGTTTAACTGTATTACTAAAGGACTTACTGAATTATTAGCATAGATTTCTTATAGAAAAGGTCCATATTTCGGGCCTCCCTGGTGGTGCAGCAGGTTAAGCGCTGTGCTGTGAAGCATCTGCTGCACAGCAGTGTGAGTTCGATTCCCGGCCGGGGAGGGGACCCACATGGTGAGGATCTGCCACATGGTGAGGATCTGCCTGTTCTGCTCCCCATTCTGTCTCTGGTGGATTCTCTCACCTCCCACACCTCTGGCCTGTACTGTTGCTCTTGTATGTATAAAAAAACCTTTAAAAAAATGAAAAAAAAAAAAAAAAAGAAAAGGTCCATAGTGCATGGGATATGGGATATATTCAGGCTAATATTTACTCCTATATAAAGCATTGTCCAACATACATTGCAGAAGACATATTTTTCCAAATGTGTGAAAGGGTAGAGTGTACAGATCTCTGAGGAAGAACATTTGAGTCAAAGGGAACAATATATTCAAAGATCTTCAGAGATGACTAGGTCCTTTGTATTTAAATATCACCAAGAAGTCACTATGGCTCAGAGTTTGAACAAAGACCATAACACTAGGAAATAAGATCTGATAATTAAGAGGATAGGACAAATCCGAAAGAACATTAGGAGGATTTATATAGATTTTTGCTTTCACTTTGGGTAAACTGAAAGGTGTTAGACAATTTTGAGCAGTACTGGGACACAATATGGCATGTTAAGAGTGGATAAGAGATGTAGAAGAACCTGGAAACCAATAGAAAGGTCATTGTTATAATCTATATGAGGGGCAGTGGATTTAATTTTACATGCTCAGTAAGATTGCTGATGAATATCATGTGGGGCAAGAGAGAGAGGGGAAAAGGACACCCTCAATGACTTTGACTACATCCAAAGAATGAAATTAAAGCTTACAGAGCTAAGAATTATTGCATAAGAAGAAGGTTTAGGGAAAAGATCAGGGTTTCAATTTTGAACAGCTTATGGGTCTTTAGACACTTAAGTGAGGGTATCAAATATGCACTTGGAAACTGGAATTTAGCAATGTGGTCTACGCTAGAGACATATCTTTTAATTCTGGAAAGAGCATTTTCTAAAGTGTATTCCATAAGTTTCTAGTTGTACAGCATGTTAATAAGCACTAAAGATAGAGCTTATGCACCCAAAATTCCTGGGGAATGTTGACTTACTATAAACTTTTAATATAAACTTTACTGCGTCTCAGAATCATTAATATGATAATGTGATTTTGATACCTAAAGAAAAAGATATAAGAATCACATTTTCCAAGTGTGTTCTATCTAGAAATCATCTTTTCCAGGAAACTTCTTGGAGCTATATAAGATTTATTTTATTTGTTTATGCATACAAGAACTGAGGTGTAGGCTTGAGGTGTGGGGGGTGGGGAGGAGAGGATTCACCAGAGACAGAATGGGGAACAGGACAGGCAGATCTATTGAAATACACTGCTGAGGGGAGCAGTGGGCAAGGAAGGAGAGGTCTGCTGCACCATGGGGGATAGCTCCCTGACTAGGTATTGAACTTATGCTTCAGTGGCTGGTGAAAACTTGATAGTGCTGAGACTTTAACCCCTGTACTACCAGAGAGGCCTATTTGAGGCCATTGCTTCAAAGAAACATTTTCTGAAAATCTATAACAACAACCTAAGAATATTATTCTTATTTGACAAATAAGAAAATAAAGTACAGAGAGAATCTGAATAGTTGCTTAAGATCACATAATTGAGATTCAGTCTCAACTGAATTAATGTTTAATTAAATCATGAAAAAGAAGGGGTGGCAAAATATGTCCATATAGTTTTACTCTACTGATTAGGATAAAGAGGAGATAAACAAAATGTCTCAGGAATTGACACAAGATGTCCAGTGAGAGAGTAGATGCCCCAGAGTTTTAACAGAAACAAGTCAGAGTGTATGGTTTGATAGTATTTACTGCTGGCTTGAAGTATTTTAACAAATGATGACTATATAACTCAGTGTTACAGATAATGGCATATACCTTTTAATAAGTATGGAAAATTTATAACATACACAAGAAGTATGTCAGTGTTTGGGACCTTTTGCTACCTGAAGTCAATAAGTATATATCCAGCTAGAGTGGTCTTGAGATATGTCAATAAGCAAATGTTATTCAGTTAGATAAGGACTAGGTGGTGGCAGAACGGTGGGTAGTGTTAAATACTTTTGCACTAAAAGGAATAAAATGAGCTGTTTGAAAGCAAGCTTTGAGGATGACTGTTCTTTTTAATAATTTTGAAACTGTTTAATTATTATTCCCTCAAATATGGATTTCCTAAATAACCTAATTTCAAATATTGCCAGAGGTTTCAGAGGTGGAAGACTATCAAAGTGGCTGCAAACAGAGCCTCCTCCCACCCCCGGTTCCTCTGACTGTTGTTAAATTTCACAGGTTTTAATTTTGAATCTTAAACTGTAGGCTATTTTCCAGTAACGCACTGAGTGATTAGTGTTACTAAAATTTTCTATTCATAAACTAAAATTTACCACATTACTAACATTTGCTAAAGGTTTTAATTCCATGTTCAACAAACAAGATTGATGCCATGAGATATCTGGCACAGTCTAAGCTACATGCAAGCAACAGAAATAGCAGAATATTTGATTTGCTGTTTTAAGCAACAGGAAGCAACATCTTCAGAAAGTATGTAGTACTATGTCCATATCCCACAATGTTCAGACTTCTCTGGACGGTTAGATATTTCATTATCCAGACATCTCCTTACTAAGTATACAAATTTAATTTAGACTTTAAATGTTTCAAGCTCTACTACCTATGATATAACAAAGCGACTTAAAATATACTTATGAAATGCATGTTTTGATCTATATAAGGTGATGAATATTGACTCATATTGGTAAAGAGTTCTTTGATAGATTAGCATTATAGTTAAGACTAAAATTTTTGATGCTATAAACATGAATTTAAGTTCTATAATTTGTGTTATCAAATATAATAATTTTAATTATGAATTTGAAAAAAGTAAATAAACTGACTTACATTATCATCACCTGTTACATATTTATTATCATGCATTACCAATTATCCAGGGTCAGCAATTTAATATTACCAATATTTTTTTTATTTTTAAATCAGAAGTGAATAATTGCCTCATTTTGGAGTTCAATTAAAGGAGACACCTTATGTAAAAGCTCTGAGCACATTACACAGGAAACAACTCATAGCTGTCAGCTAAAGGAGAAATCATATTTACTATTGTAAATCATGAGGTATCTGTGCAACTGTAAAAACTTAGGTTTTATCTAAAGGGAATTTAAGACACTTATGTGTATTAACCTCACTAGAAATTCTATGAAAATGAGTTGTTTGACATTTCTCTTCCTTAGTTATTGATCATTCTTGAACCACAGATCACATGGCTCGGATGCTCACAGGGAAAGCTGTTAAGATAAATTTAATCAATATAGCATATTACAATTCTGACTATCAAAAAAGAGTCACCTCTATGAATTTTGTATGAAGGCTGAAGTAAAATCAGTTTTGGTTGGCTGGTTAGCTTTTAGAGATAAGTAGTTGTGAATCATAAGATCAACTGGATGGTTAAAAAGACTAGAATAAAGCAGTGTATGTATACAAAAGGGAATGAAGCAGGAATATGATAGGTAAAATATGGAAATTATTCAATTTTTTAAAAATTATATAGAATATCAAAATATTTTTGTATTTTACTTTGTATTCTCAATTGACTATACAGTAAAATAATTATAAAATCTTTTAAAATTATTTTTTCTAAATAAATTAAAAATGTGTTTTCTTTAGAAGAATATGACAGTATGTTATATTAACTAAGGTGAGTCTTGGTATTTTGACTTCTATACAAATTTAATCAAGGAAAATGGCTTCTATAATAAAAAGTTTTCATTGATCATTCCTAAAAATTTTACTGTAAAATGAAACAAAATAATTTGCCATTGAGACTTAGCTGAACATAAAATTATCTCTGACGCATATACTCCCACTACTACCTCAATATTGATCTAATAATAAAAATTTCAGTTAAAACAAATCGCAAATCATTGGTATTATTAAATTATTAGAGGTGGAAATCTAGTAAGTCACTTTATTGAATTATGTCAGACTTTAAACATCTCTTTATCAGGTTACTATTGAATAAAGTAGATGGTGTGCATACCATCCACCAGAAACAGCCAATGGCCTTCAAACAGGTAAGATATCAATCTTCCCATTTTATACTGAGGCAGGAAGGCTTAAAAAGATTAATGGGTTCAAACCTCCCAGCCAGTGGGGCTTGAATATATGTAATATTCCTAGAAGCAATGATCAGGTTAATCAAACATATTTCTCAAAGCAAGGCAGTACGTGGTCAAAGGACTAAACAGACAAGGATAAAACAAAATTACAAGGGACAAAATTCCCTTTATTTTCTAATTTTTAGTCTCAATGTCTACACAAAAACTCCCTTTTGTATACCTGCTTTATTCTAGTCTTTTTACCATCCAGTTCATCTCATGTATTCACAATGAATTTTTATTCACAATGTCTCAATGTTTATTCTCAATGTCTAATTTTATTCTCAATGTCTATTCTATTCAATCAAAACAGACAAAGGGTATCCTACTGCAATAGTATTATCCTGTGCTAGACTCAGGCTGTTTTAAGTTAACAGGGGGTTCTCTCAAGTTCAGTGTCCTTCTGTCTTGTTTACTGATATCTTGCCACAGTGAAACTGAACCCAAAGTTGGCCTTGACCACCTCTACAGTTGCATTTTGCTTCCTTAGAACAGCACTTCCTAAACAGCATGGAGCTTGAACTGATGTCACCTATTCTTTATTAGACAAGATGTCCCAGGAAAGAAAGGAAATGTGCATATGAGGCAAAGCACTTATTTTAACTTGCAACCATCAGTGGTTCAGTTACATGCTGATGATAAAGAATGATTTAGAAGGGGGGGGCATGGAAGATAAACAAAAGGAGTATGAAAACTTTATGGGATGTAACAGAAATAAAAGGAGAAAGAGAAGAACAAAGATGAAAATCTAAAAAGAAGAGGGACGAAATACAAGTCATGGAGGAAGATTCAGAAAGCATAGAGAAGGAAAAATCATGAAAAAAAGAAGGGCGAGCAAGACAGTAAAATGTGAAAAAGAACTGAAGGCAGAAACAGAATCTGAAGAATAAATATGGTAGTGTGCCTTTGAAGAACTGGAGACCAAGAAAAAGAATGTAAAGTAACTCAAGATGCATATTTTTAATTCATTATCATTTAAAAATAACATAGTAAAAAATGTGTCAATTACTCACACTATTCCTTAGCTAAATCTAACATTAAAATTTATTGAAGTAATTCAAGCAAACTATTCAGCAGAGTGCTTGATACCTAGAAGGTGCACAATAATTGTTGATTAATATCATTTTTTAAATCTATAATTTATCTTCGTGTTTTGCTAAACAGTAAATAATCATGGAATAATAATTTTGAGCACCCCTATAGTCTAGGCACTAATTTACATACCAAAAGACACAATACCTTATAACTTGTGCTATATTTTAACTTTCAATATTTTGCTTCATACAAAATTCTAGAAAAATAGAATCTTGGGCCTCCATGGTGGTGCAAGGGGCTAAGCACCGCACTATGAAGCATTCGCAAACACAGAGGCTGCAGCCAGAGTTTGATCCCCAGACAGGGAGGGGACCCACATGGCATGGCAGACCTCTCCTGCATCACCCACTGCTTCCCTCAGACAATCTGCCTGTTCTATTCCCCACTCTGTCTCTGGTGAATCCTCTCATCCCCCACACCTCTGGCCTATATCCCAGTCCTTATATGCATAAATAAATGACTTATATGCATAAATAAATGAATTTTTAAAAAATCAAATCTAAATTCTTAATGTAAGCTGATTTTTTTGATAGAAAGTAATTTTACTTACTAAATATGTAAAGAATTATATGCTATCCATAAACAAACACATTACCACAATAATTTTAGTTGTAATTTCAGAAAAACAAGTCACCAAAATCAGGCAGGCTCAAGTTTCCCCCTACATAGCTCTCTCTAACAGATGTTATTCCTTGCATTTGAAAAGTTTGAAGGAAATTGCTAATTTTTATACCAATAAAGTATTTCTTGATAGGACTAATATTTGAGTTGTTTTTCCCCTGTAGTTCAAGAAATATCTTAAGAATTATGCAGGTATTCTAATGACTGTTATTTTCAGCTGTAGCATTCACATTTTATATGTATCAATTCAAAAGACACAGGTGCAGCATTTGCTTGTCAATTATTAACAATCAGTGAGAGGGCTGTTCAAGCCCCATTTCCTTAAAGAACTTTTGAAATGCAAAAGGAAAGAAGGATCTGAAGGGAAACCATATTATCTTTTGTTACAAATAATTCTAAGGTAATAAACAACATGATTAAAAAGCAATTATTAATGATGAAATGGTCAGCAGGAAAGTTTAAAGCACTTGACAATGGGGAACCATATTGATTCACTGTGGAGTTCAAAACCCATCAGCCTTTTAAATGCAGTGTTTTCTCTTCCACTAGAGGACATTGTAACAGTAGCTCTGATGGCTGGTTTGCTCTGTTTCTTAAGATATCCTTAAAACTAAAAAGGTGATGATGGCTTTTACTCAATTATACAGCATCTCCAAGTTGACATTTTCTTTTACTTACCTATAAAATTGCTTGAAAGCACACCATATATAAGCCATAGGCAATCTGTCAATACTATTCAATTAAAATTCAACAGTTAGGTAATCAGCATATGAGTGCCCAGGAATGGGTGTTATCCATAAAAAAAACAGCATTGTATTATGTGATGGATACGTTTCAAGGATGGGATATCCCTGTAAATTTAAGGTATTTATTTTTGGATTGGTTGAAAATATTTTGTAGGTATATCCCAATTCATACACACATACTGTAAGAATCCAGTGGAGTCTGAAGGTTTTGCTCTTCCCTATGGATCACAAGCTTTCACCCCTAAAGAAGTCAGCTCTGGAAGATTTGTGATGCCAGATGCCAACCATGAGGCACAATTCACTCCTATGAAATTTTGTTTTATCTGGTACCACTGAACTTTTATGAAAGGTGAAGCTGGAACAACCGAAAGGTCAAAGTGCAGGGAGCTTATCCAACAGCTTGCTCATAAATATTTGTTACATAGGCATCATTTTCTGAGGGAGAAAATCTGAGGGGCGTTGCAAACCTCATTCATCTCAAAGATTTTGGGTAGGAATTATTTATCTCTCAAAAATAACTTCAGAGAAGTACAGGGTCAAATTGCCTTAGGGTAGTTAGCAACAATTTGTCCAAGGATACATACCATGGTTTGAATATATTCAGCAGCCAGAATCCATGCTAAAATATCTTTTGGATGTGGAGAGAACTTCAGAAACGATTTTGTTTCTGCAATGTAAAGCACCACAAAGTCTACCCTTTAACTATCAATTTTGTATTTTCTTTTTTAAGCCCTTTGTTTTTAATGACATTCTCATTGGTATACTTCCCTATTATGCAGACATACTTATACCTCATAAAGCAATTTACTGACTAAAGGATTCCTTATCATCTTACTTTCTTACAGCAGGACTGGAGTTTTCTAATTATGACAACACGGAGAGAGAAAACATCTGCGCTGTCAATGCTGAACAGCAGCCACTCTCAGTAAGTGGAGAAAAGAGCTTTCATATACTTTAAATATTTTAGGGATTAAATGAAAGTTTGCTACTGATAGCTCCTTGAGTAGTCACTTGGGAGACACAGGAGAGCCTGGGTATGCATAAAAGAACACATGGAAATTTAAGAAAAAGTATAAAAGAGGCATTTATTGTACAATGAATTTTGACAGCAGTTTACAATCCCCAAATCAAGTTTAATAAATAATATTTAATATATGAAGAAATCTTTCCATTCTATGTATAGGCTTAGTTATTGATTACTAAAGACATGACAAAATGCTTAACATTAAATCAGTTAGATCCTCTCACCCAGTCTGAACTTGGTTGTGGCAATGCCAGTCTTACATGATGACATTTTCAAAGCATGAATACTTCCATTGGTCCCTACATATTTCAGAAAAATCCTTCAGTAAAGAGTAGTAATGATAAGACTGGTTCTGTTACATATGAAGAAAAGTTTCCCTGACCCACCTAATAAAGGGTAGAGCATAATAGTTGGGGGAGAAGCTGAGGAAACTTGGAAAAACTGGGGAAAAGATTTGGAGGAGTCATGGGGAGCAGAGAGACAAATGAAGAATAAGTCCTGCTCTCTCTTCAGCTTTGGACTTGTATCAGGGACGTGGGGAACTTGGAAGAGAAACATGGAGAGAACCTTGGAAAAGACATGGGAGAGATCTGTGGGGAGGCTGACAATGGCACACTTTAACTTAATCTGTACTTTGATTTGGCTCCTTTTGTCTCTGTCTAGCCTGGCCCCTTTACCCCTTTTCTATGGTTCCTGTCAGAAGGTACCTTAAATATTTGGCAAGCTTTTCAGGCCTTAATGACCCCATTTTGGGGCAACCCTGTTTGGCGGGACATTTACACATGAGGGAATGGGTAACTTTGGATGTTCTAGTGGTAAACTGTTAATTTGTCTTTTCGGTATGCACACCATCCGATTAAATTTCCTTCACACTAAGGGTATGTTTTGTCTTTAGGCAGTGGATGGCAGAAACCATTGGGAGCATGCAGACTTCAGAGTTCAGGGTATCCCTCAGTTCTGCACACTAACAGTTCCACACAGTTTATTTATCACCCCCTCCAAATCTAAAAATATTCTCCTCTTTCTATTTGGATCCCATCTCTACAGCAAGTGCTCAAATTTATTTCTCAGTTACTAAGTCAGGTGGCAGGGAACCTGGAGTATGGTGCTAGTGAGCAAAGAGAAACACCTGTTGACCAAAAGTGGCTACCACCTCAGCCACTCCTTCACTAGGTCATTTATGTATTATAATTATACAAATGAGTGGGTGAGTTGGGAGTAATACTGCTTTTCTCTTAAAAGTTGGAAATCGTAATTGCAAAAAAAAATATATTTCTAGGTCTCATATACTACAACTTCCTCATAATGTAAACAGTTTTCACACAAACTCATCTCTACTAACTCTAAGAGTAATAGCAAACATTGACTTGATTAAAAAAAAAAAAACTATTCATCCTGTTTACAAAGACTTAGAGATCCTAGTTTTGAGCTGAAAGTTTATTATGATAATAGTCTATTTTTTCAAATGTTTTACCATATACTATATTTATATCTCACTACAAATACCTGTGCCTACATATCAAATTCACATCGGCCCCAAATACAGTTCCATGGAATACTTAGTTACTCAATCATCCCCACCGAAAATACATACTTTCATAATTTGATAAATTTCTCAGTAAAAAAAAAAAATATCCAGATCATTTATCTGAATAGTTTACTCAGAAATTTTAAAATGAGACTGTTCAGATTACATAGTATAAAAACTTTGACTATTTTTCTTTTTTTATTGAAGTAGCAATGTTTTAGAATATGTGTTCAATATACTGATTTATGTGAACATCTGTATGTTATATTATGCTCTTTACCAAAAATCTAATTTTCATTTATCATCATATTATTGACCCCAATTTTTACATTTGAAGATCATTTTTCTGAACATGCTATAGAAAATTTGACAAAGTTAAATAATGAGGAAATATATAAACTATCCATGAAAAAATGCAATGTATTCTAATGCAAAATATCATGGTAATTATAAGTGCATTTATCCCTATAATTTACTCTTGGTCTCTGCATAGGTTAAATCTATTTTAATCCTTCAAAGCTTGGTATTTTCATGACACATGTAAAGTAAGTGTATTACATTAATTGCATCTTGTGTGTACACATTCTTATTGACTTTGATTTATTAGGCATTGAATTTCTAACTAACTTCCAGTCTGTTCAAGCCACTTCTCTTTATCAGTGCACACATGAGCTTGTGCAGATCTTTTCATGAGCTCTTTCAGATAAGAGACAGAGCAGGTAGATGAAGTGAGGTCATAGCAGAAAAAATACTGAATCAGGGGTCAAAAGACCTGGATTTGGCTCCTGAATCTTCCATTATCTCTGTATGCTAGCACTTCCTTTCCCTGAGCCACCACCCCTCATCTGTAAGTTGGAAATAGTGATACAAAGCTCATTTTTGTACAGAATAAAAAAAGGTGTGTGTCCAAGTATTAATAGTTTAGGATCTATAGTATATATTGGCTTTTTTTTCCCTAGTCTTCATATATATTTGAAAATTTGATGATAAACCAGAAGCTATCCAAGTTGTATATCAGATCCCTTTCTTACACAAGCGGGCAATCACTGCATGCTTAAATGTGCCTGACTTTGTACTAAGAACTTTGCGTGATTTTATTGAAAACTCATTAAAAATCATAAAGAAAGTATTATGATTTCCACTTATATTGAGAAAGCTGAGTCACAACGTTTAAGTAATTTGCCCAAATGTTAAAACTAACATATTAAAATATATACAACCATGTTCTGAATACAGGGGAAGACACTGAATTACAGTGACTGGCTAGAAAAAGAGAAGTAATTATTTATACAGCAGTAGTGACTATCATAAATAAAAAAAAGTTCTCACTTATTGGCAGTGTAGAAGACAAATTAAGGATGGGAATAAATTAAATGCTTTGAGATAAACATGCAAACAAATAAAAAAGATGTCAAGACAACAATCAAAATAATATTTCTGTTTCCTAGGATTTTATTTGAAAATGCAGGTATATATAATCACAAATTGCAGGGTTTGCAGGCCTATAGGTTGCTAGTCCAGTGCCTACCATTTTTAGTTCAGAGTTTCATTCCCTTGGAAACAGTATCCAGAAATAGATTTCTAGATCACTCATCTTCAGCTGTTCTGTTCATCTCCACAATACATGATAAATGACATTTACAGTTATAATAAATACACAGGAACTTAAGAGCTAGGGTAGTGGGGAAAAAGTATGAGTTATGTGTGATTTTTACTAGGTTATTTAAATGATCCTTTTACTCCCAATTAAGTGTTTGTGATAGCATTATGTAAAGTCCTATAGTTGTCTTTGTTAAGGAACCAATATCAAAGATATAAGAAGCACTTATTCAACTCAAAAAAAAAAAAAAAAGAAAACAAAAACCCAATCAAAAAAAAAAAAAAAAAAAAAAAAAAAAAAAAAAAAAANAACCCAATCAAAAAAAAAAAAAAAAAACAGAAGAAATAAATAGACACATCTCCAAAAACACAGATGGTCAACAGGCACATTAAAAAAAAAATGTTCATTAACACTGATCACCAGGGAAATGCAAATTGAAGTCACAAGAGATACCACCTCACTCCTATGGGAATGACCCATATCAAAAAGGACCAAAAGCAACAAATGTTGACAAGGATGCAAGGGAAAAATTGTGGAGAAACAATAGAGTCACAGCCAGGTACACCTGTGGAATATGGCCAGGTCACAATGGCCAAAGGCTGAGCACACTCATGTTAATAGGATCTGAAAACGGACCTCGAGGCTATGTGACTTTTGGGCCAGGCCTCCAGGAATGAACTCTGAGTGAACTCTTTGTCTCTCTCAAGACCCCTCTCACTTAAGGAATACTCTCCCCCCCAATGTGGGCTGAGGTGCTAGAAGCTTCCCTAGTAATAGTAAATCTTTACCATCCTTTTCCCCTGTAATGGGACAGACGCTGTAATATCCCCTTGTAAAACTTTACAATTTATAGTCTCCATATTTATCTTTATTATGAATGCCTTGATTTAACATGTATAACTTTGATCCTTATTGCAAACATTAATTGTGGTGCATAATTTAGCACCATAATGAGTGATCACAAATGTTTGTTAATATGTTAAAACAGAGTTAATGGAAAGGTGATAGATTCATGTCATGTCTGAAATGGCTTTGTATTCCCCAAGCCCCAAAAAGATGATTATAAAAAGCCCTGGAAAAACAAAGTTGCTGCTGAGTTTTGGAAGTTCAGCCCCTCTCAAAGTCTGTGTGTCTGGCTTAGTTCTATCTGTGTCCCAGTTCCACAATCCCAGAGATCGACAAAAATGAACACTTATATATTGTTGGTGGGAATTTTGACAGGTTCAGTGTCCATAGAAAGCAGTATGGAGGTTTCTCAAAAGTTTAAAAATGAATCAAGCACACGACCCAGAAATTCCACTACTAGTATCTACCAAAATAATAAAAAATCACTAATTTGAATGGAAACTTACACTCCTCTGTTCACTGCATCACTAGTTATAATAACTAAACTATAGAAACAACATAAGGGCCCCAGAACAGATGAGTAGATCACGGAGATGGAGTATATATACACAATGGAAAACTACTCAGTGATCAAAAAAGATAAACTCATGACATTTGCAGCAGCAGGAATGGAGTTAGGTTTGCAAAGTAAGATATATAAGAAGAGGAAAGACACATATGGTGTCACTCGAATGAGGAATATAGAGAAACCAAAGAGTCAGATAAAGCAACATAAAATTAATCAATGAAAACTGAATATATAACTGAGGCATTCCGTGAGGGAGAGGAAAATGAAGGGCAAGCAAAGTGGGGAGCAAGGAACTATGGTGTCAAACTATTGTTGCTTTGGTGGTAGAAGTGCTATGATAACATCACCTACAAGGGGAGGTCATATACTTCTAAAACACAAACAACAATGTAAAGCAACATTACTTCAATAAAAAAAATGAAAATGAATAAATACATAACAATACAAGGAAACTACCAAATTTTATCAATTTAAATTATAATAGTGGCCATCTGCTCCAAAACAATAGGCTGTTAGAATGTTGATATTAAATTATTCTTTCATCCTAGATTTCTACAAATCAAGTGACAAGTTAGAGCAGTTTGCTTTTGGTTCAAAGTAGCATGAAACAACTCAAATGAGTATAAATAAAAAATGAGAATTTACCTTTTCATATAGTCACTAAGTCCAGAGATGCGGCTTACCTCAGGTATGACTTGAACAAGATGTACAGCATGAGCTCAGAGTCCCAGCTTCCTTTGTGTCTGCTGTTCCATGATATTCTTCCCTCTTCCCTGTGCCCACCTCATCATCTGAATGTCTCGTCCTCACACTATGCAGGAGAATATTTGCTCTTCTTTCACACATGCAAGTTAATCCACACTGTCAAAGAAGAAGTCATTTGTCTCAAATTCTCAGAAAATATGCTGAGACTGACTTTAAATCACTTGCCAAATGTGAGTTAAGCACTATAACTGAATGGAATGAATTGACTACTTTAACCTAGATCAACTTGCTGTATTCCTGGGGAATAGTGAGCATCCCATACACAATATAGTTCCTCCAGCCCTAACTCACCAAAAGAATTACAAGCTCTTTCATAGAGGGGAAGGGAATTAACCTGAATATATAATCTGAAAAATAGAACTCTCTGTCTGGAAAGAAAGGCTTCTCCTTTTTTTTTTTTTCTACAGATTTATTTATGTATGCACACAGAAGCCAGCTTAAAGGCCAGTGGCATGGGTGGGGGGTGAGGGGTGTGTGTGAGAGAGGATTTACCAGAGACAGAGTGAGGACCAGAACAGAGAAAACTACCAACTTGAAAGACACTGCTGAGGGGAGCAGTGGCTGAGGCAGGAGATGTCTGCTGTGCCATATGGGTTACCTCCATGGCTGAGAATCTAATTCATGCTGCAGTGGCTGCAGAAGCCCTACGGTGTGGCGCTCAACCCCTTGCACCACCAGGGAGGCCCAGGACTTCCCCTTTTAAACAGCCAGATAGAAAATTCTTTCATTTCTTAAGCCTAATTTTTGCACATAGATTCCAGTCATTAATACACATGTGTCACTTGCAGATTCAAAGAGCCCATTGTAGCCTGTGTGCTCTCTATGAATGATATCTATCAACAGGAAATGTTCTCTCTTTGTTCACTCCCTTGAATAGTAAAAGCTTAACTTCTGCAATTTTTGGAACTTAAGGAAAACCCAAGAAAACAAAACAAAGGCTATATTAATATTCAGTTTATTTGCTGATTTCCACGGAAACCTAGTGATTTATGAGGGCCTATGTTGACATTGCATAGAGAAAAGGTATTTCTCGTATATTAATCAAAATGCATTCAATATTGTGTAGCTTGTAGGATAAATTTTAATAAATGTGACTGGCCTCTTTATTACTTGACAGGGAAAAGTAGACCTTGTCCAACTTCTTTAATGATAAGGCACACTGGAGAACGCAAAATCTTAGAACCTTGAGTAGAATCATTTTAGTTCTTCACAACAGGAAGTCACAGAGTGTTGTCAGTTTTCTTTTCAGTTTATTGAAAGGCCTTCCCACTCTGCAGGAACTCAGAGATATAACTACATGCTTGTGTCTCCCTCGAACTACAAAATGTCATTCCTTGTGGATTAATCATAAGATTCCCTTGTCATATAGTTCAATCATTTTTTTTTCAAAGAGTTATGCCTTTTCCATACCACTTGTCACTTGTATCTTTTTTCTTTTTTTGTTCATGGAAAGGAACTCTCTTCTTTTTCTCTAGTAGGAAGTGACTTTGAACTTAAAGGAAGAATAGGACAGATATTTAGTAGGGTTCTCAGAGTGTTGCTATGAATTACACTGGGAATCAACCATGGTAAAGTATTTAGAATTATACTAGTAGTTTTTCTTTAAACCAAAACTGAGACATGAATTGATAGATGTGGCACAGGCATTTTATTTCCAACAACAGATGGGGTGTCCCAATTAGTTGTTAGAACATTTTGAATTGTAATAGGTCTATTGCAAGGGAAATTTGTGTCTCCTCAACTATGCATCTAAAACTACTCCAAACTCATTTTTGAATGAAAAGTTCTCTCTTATTTCTAGTATGGGTAGAATTAGTGATTAAAAATGATTTTTATACACATATAAAACATACTTGTAATTAAATTGGAAAAGCATTGTAGGAAAAAGTCATATACTTCATCCAGTTAATCATGAAAGTAACTGAGAACAACATCAAAAACTTAAAACAACTTGTAAGGAAAGGAAGAAATATTACATACATGAATTTGTTTAAACTTTCATAATTGGAAGTATCAGGTGGACATCAGCTGGACAAATTAATTTTGGAATTGACTCAACCCAGAATATACTGATAACGCCATTAAGTTGGCATCTTATTGCTATTAGATTGGATTATGATTATTTAAAGGAAAATCATATAGCTGACATGTCTTTGAATTATCTATTTTAAATCTTAGTCTTTAAAAGAATAGTTTAAGATGATATGACTATCTTTTTGCATTAATAGTTATTAATTCAAATATTAAAATGTCGGAGTTTTAGGAATAGTCTCTATTATTTCTCTCTAATAGGACCAGTGAAATATAAATTGCAATTGGATTAAGAGATCAGAGATGCTAATGAAAACCATTCTATAAATTTATGTTCACTTAATACTCTAAATTCATGATTTTGTGATCACAAATTAACATTTTGTTTGATTACATGTATTAAAAGTTATGTATAAGAAACCATGATTTTAATATCATGAAACTAAAGATGAATTTTGAGAAGTTTAGCTAACAAATATGGATAACAACTTTTGTGGTAACTTGCTAAGTGCTACAAGTTGAATAGTGTCCTCCGTAATCATATATTTAAGTTCTAATCCCTGTATTTCAGAAAATTATCTGAGATTCTGGTTGCAGATATAATTAGCTAACAGGTCATCCTGATGTAGTGTGGACTCTTATAAGTAAACCTGAGGCACAGGGAAGAATGTGACTAAGGAAAGCCAGAGATTACTGGTGACCCCACAGTTAAGAGAGAGACACAGAATAGACTGCTTGCTAGAGTTGTTGAGACATCATGGTCTTGAAAACATGCTGGTTTTGAAATTCTAAAAAACAGTACAAAGTTTAAAGCAATAGAAATGCATTGTTCTATTGCTCTTGATGTTAGGTGTTCAATATCAAGGTTTTAATAGGGTCATGTTCCCTTTGATTAGGTTACTCAGGGTAGGACTTAATTATATCTTCTGGTGGGACACAATTCAACTCATAACTGTAAGTAGAAAAAGTCCGTTAATGTGCAGCTGAAACACATTAGATTTCCATTATCTGTAAATTTCCAGTGTGTGCTCTCCCCATCCTTTCTTAAAATAACATAATCTAGAGTCTAAATCATACTCCATAGAATGTGCACAAAATTGATTGCTAGACATGTTAGTTTATGTGCCATTTATAAGAAAAATATATTGCCAATTAAAGTACTCCAACATCATGCTTTCTCAGAATTTTATAGTTAAACCTTTTTGACTTAATTTGACATGCACTTTTTTATATAATTACTTTTATGTATATATACTTTTATGTCTATATACTATTATGTATATTAACGAATTCCCAATTTTTTACATTCCCAGAACCTTATTATTTCACATCAAATAATATATTGATTTAAAACAATTTGGTAGGATAATTGTATTCCTTGTTCACCATTTCTATTTCATAACACTAACCTTCTACCCACTTGTAAAAAAAACACAAACACAAAGAAAAACACAAAAACACAAGCCCAAAATCCACAACCAGAGATACTAGGATCTTATCTTCCTCTACATCTTTTCATCTACTTCAGTGAGTAATCCTACTGACTCAATAAAAAAATTAGTGACCAGACTGTTTCACACTTTTCCTTAATAACACCAGTAATTCATACTGAAGCTATAAATATATTTATGAATTACAGGCTAGTATTCTTAATATATTCTCTTTCATATCATCAGTTAGATATGACCTTTCCTCCCCCAAACATTGTATTTCAGAAAATTACAAGTTGATATTTGTGAATTTATCACTACTAACTTCTAAGAAATGTCAACGTCCTGAATGCATGACTTCTATCACCACAATTCCTTATCCTTTCTCTCGACTCACTCATTTCTGTTTTAAATAGTTTTAAACATAATGACCTCCGCCATATTCATTTAATTGCTTTCTTACTCTTCATCAGATGTGACTTTCTGTTTTCACTTCCCATTTCATCCATGTTAGTCTACGACCCATTATTTCAATCACATCCATAGCACAAAACCTAAGAAACTGGATTCACAATAAAATCACAATACCATGTGTCAAACAGACTCTAAGCACAACTTGCTAATCTTAGCCCTACATTCTTTAAAAAGGTCACATTTTTTTCCAGGTTTCCCAGATTCTCCTGCTTTCCATTCTCTACCACTGTATCAGTCAATGACAATAATTCATATTTTAGAAAGATTGAAATATATAACAATCAGACCTCTATCCTCAACTAACAACTTAGCTGTGTGCATTTTCACCTTCATCTGTCCATTCACAGCCAATAAATTGTTTTTCCATCAAAGGAGAGTTGTTCAATATATAATCTTTCACCCAGTCCCTGTTGCCTCTTTAAAAAATAAATCCATACCTGACTAATCCCTCTATTCTTTTAAATATTTTTATCAGCACATAAAGGCATGTTAATGTCTGTCATCCTAAAGGAAAAAAAAAAATGAAAGAAACTTTTCATTTGGTAAATGCTTGCTTCCAGGCATTATCCCATTTTCTACCTTCTTTCAAGTCTCAAAACTTTCAAGAATTTTATTCATAAATTTTATAAACATCCTCATCCCCCACTCATATTTTGACAAATTGCAGAGTCGCTTCTGTCCTTGTTAATTTTAAGTTCAGAGGTCACTTCAGTCATTACAATAAATAAGTACTCATGCACATCTTATCTCTTTTATCAACACCCCCATGGCCGCTCAGTCACCATCTGGGGATTAACCAGGTAGGTCCAGTTCTGTGGCTACTATTCTGTCTCACATTCCTGAGAAAAAGGTACAGATTTGTGCAAACATTCTCCCTTACAGTTATGGAACTACAGAGGTGTCTTTGTCATTACAGATCATGAGCATTGGAAGCTTTTGAAGTGGTCCTTTTTTGTTTTTAAGATTTATTTATGCATGTAAGAACTATGGTATAGGTCAGAGGTGCAGGGTGTGAGAGGATTCACGAGAGACAGAGTGGGAAAAGAACAGGCAGACTGACTGAAATACACTGCTGAGGGAAACAGCATGTGAGGCAGGAGAGGTCGGCTGCACCATGTAAGTCAACACCCTGGCTGGGGATTAAAGTAGTGCTGCAGTGGCTGTGGAGGCTTCATAGTGAGGTGCTTAACCCCTTGTGATATCAGGGAGGCTCGGAAGTGGTCCTTTCTTAAAGTTGACAGTTGATTGTATAGAAGGTTTCCAGCAACTTTAAACACACACATATACACATATTTATACTATATATATATATTTTCACTTATTTATTGTAATTTCTTTTTTATATCAGTGGAGTCCGTATCATTTCCCCACTACCATATCATCCATGAACTGTCACCATATTCCCTTGTGTTCTTCCATTCCTGATCTTGAACAACTTCCCTCCCTCTCCTTTTCTGTATGCATCAAATCTACAGTCAGCTTACTAGTTTTGACTTTTCATTGACTTTTTGTTTGGTTTCTCTGTATTCCATAAATATTATTTTATTATTTTTTTAAATTGAGGTGTTATTTGGATACCCCCATAAGGTATTACCACCGTAGTACACCTCACACCAACTCACCCATCGTCCACCATTATAGACCATTATGCTTCTCTTTCTCTTTGTTTTTTTTTTCCCTCTCTCCCTCCTTCCCTTCAGTACTTCAGTTCTGTATTCAGCTATCAAGGGTTTGTTTTAGAGCTTGCTTTTATCTGACTGTTACTTCATATTCCATATATGAGTGACACTATCCAGTATTTATCTTTCTCTTTCTAACTTATTTCACTTAACATTATCCCTTCTAGCAACTTCAAACTATAGTTTATCAGGTCTCACTCATTTAAAATCGTTCTACAGGACACTAAAGGCTAGTTTGAAAAAAATTGTGTCTGTGGAAGACTGATGATAACAACATGTTTTTGAGATCTGTCTCATTGAAAGCTAAGATCTGATTCTCTACCCTTTCCTCTCTGGAAGGGCCTTTTGTCTGTTTTGACAAATACAGTAAGTTGGAATTGATGCCTTGCCAGTTTTAAGCAATCAGCCATAAAGGTCGGGCAACTTCCATTTCCTGATTTTCTTAGAACACTTGCTCTTGGAAACTAGTTAACCAGTTAAGAAGACAACTGCTTTGAGACCTCCATATCTTTATGGAGATATGAAGAGATAATATGGGATCTCAGAGCAGGGTGGTCAAAATATGCCCCCCCAATAGTGACACATTCAATTAAGAAAAATTTCGTAAATTTATTAATGATAACCTAACCTATCTCTCTCCTAATAACAGGGAGAGAATAACTGAAACTAAAGGGTACACTCCCTTCATCAGGAATGAGGAAGGCATATATGAATGCTTTTATGTAAGTAAAATTTGCTAAATTTTTGACTAAATTGGGATCTAAATAAAAATTTTCTTTGACATAAATTTGTCACTTTTTTTTAACTAAAATGTATTAAAATAGGTTGCTCTGTTGAATCTGGTGGGTCCCATATGCAAATGACACCTCTACGCACATTTATTAAATTAGTCTTTAACTTTTGTAGTATTCTTGTGTCAATTTAATCACTAGATCAGTTAAGATGGATTTAGAGAAAAAAAGAAACCTCTCCTCTCCCATATATCCTGCAGGATGAGATGCTCATGGAGGGAGAAAGAGGACAAAGAAGCTAACTATACATACAAGCAGTGAGAAAACCTCATTAAAAGTGGATCCTCCAATCCAACTCATACCATCAACACTATGTGAGTCAGAGACAACCTTGTTAGATGTTTTCTGTAATTCCCTGTGCTCAAAATGATAAAGAAAAATAAGGTGATTGTTTTAAACCACTAAGTACTGGGATCTCTTCTCACACAGCCACAAAGAAGAGAAATAATAATAAAGGAAGACTAAGGATAATGTCAGGGAATGAAGACTTTCATTGTGCATAGATTTTTTTTCTTTATAATAATATACCACTCATGAATGGTTGGTCTACAGATATTTTCATTGTAAATTCTTCTATTTCTACAAAACGGTGATTTGATTATTAATGTAAATTAGGCAGTTGCTTGTAAAATGAAGATAAAGAGAATGACTGTTTTAGTGTTTTAAGATCTTTAGACATGAAAAGGCAAGATAATGTGATAAATAGAAGCATACTGTATTTAGATGTGCATTTTAAACAAAGCTAATTTTATTCATAACAGTTGTTCCAGAAAGATTCTATTTAGAGTTTCTGTGGTTAGCAAGAAACTATCTCACCTCTAGAAGCTTACCCAATGAAAATATGCATTTAGTCATTACTAAACCAACTATTATTAAAAGTAATATGTAATGTGCTGTATTTTCAAACAAATACAAACTCTTCCTTTTGAAGTTTAATTTTGAGAGTGACTAACAGGTAGTCATTACTAAGTGAAGACTATTGTAAAATCAGTGATTTGAATTTCCAAATGTGTATGCCAGTTACAACCTTTAGAGAGAACAGAGAAAGTCTTTGCATTGATGTAAGATTTTTAAGAAAATTGTTTTGCACACTGTTCGTCTGTGTCCTATTTTCTTGAGATAAGTCTTCCAGGATACGAGTTAAGAATAGAGATGGGTTGGTTGCCTGTTTGCAAAGAAGAATAAATGCAACAACTAAAATATAATACAGTGGATATCAGGGAAAGGTTATATACAGCAGTGGTTGAAAGGAGGGAGGAGAATCATCAAGCCGGGTTTTTCTCTGAGTGTTCAGAATACGCTTACATTATATCATCTTCTGGATGAACACTGCACTGCTTAGGTGGCAGCTGTATTATACAAACCCATCCCTCAGTTCAGGAGGATGTATGGAGAGGGTTGCCGAGAAGTATGAATATGGAGGAAAAAAATCTTTAACAGATGAAAGGAGCACAGATTAGTTTTAGATTTTTGATTTGTCCATGAAGAACTCTAATAAGGATACTGGTGCTGCAAAATTGAGGCTCCCCTATAAGTCACTTCCATACCATCCTCACTTAAACTGGGGATGGCTGTAACATTACCGAATAAATCTTTTTCTGCCAAGAAGCAAAACAGTTTGAGTGCTATTACAGTAGGTTCAGATACTCAAAGGCAAGGAAGAGATCAGCTAAACTATGTAAACTGTATTTATAAAATGTGATTTACACACTGAGCCCAGAAAAAAATTTAAACTTCAGACTTTGTAAAATACAGTTGGATTATTTTTTACTGCAAATAGGGGTACAGCTATTTACTAGGAGGTGCCGGGTCTGCAGTTTTTAAAATGCACCAAAGATAGGACACAGCATTTTTAATGTCAGAAAGGATTTACTGGGAGATTTTTGATGACAGAGAAGTCACGCTAGTCAAGGTCTCTTTGTGGGAGACCTCCTTGGTAAATAACAATCAAAAAGTACCACCTTGCAATGGACATTAGGTCACAGATGTGACATGAATCATTCATCCAAGGTCTCCAAAGTCCCTGCCACCCTGGGGTTGCAGGACTTTATGGTGAATAGGAAACAACATAAAGTTCATGTGTGAGTCTTCCTTTAATATCTTATACAGCTCTTTTGGGGCAGATTTAAGTTATACTGGCTGGACACAGTGGAAGCAAAACAGAAACTACAGCTGCTCAGACAATTGTTATCTGAATAAATAGCATTTCTTTTCACTTTGTCAATTTTGTATTTTTCAAAAGCAAAATAATGATGTAGAAAAATAAAGGAAAACATAATAAAAGCAACTAATAAAAAAGAAATGGTTTTAAAAGCATGTC
This sequence comes from Galemys pyrenaicus, assembly GCA_019455555.1. Lineage (NCBI taxonomy): Eukaryota > Metazoa > Chordata > Mammalia > Eulipotyphla > Talpidae > Galemys > Galemys pyrenaicus. The sequence goes on from JAGFMF010011862.1 coordinate 527,658, forward strand.
CTACTTTTTAAAGAGTCTGTTTTTATAACAGGGCATCACTTCATTCAAACAAATAACTTAGTCGAGTGACAATCACTGGCTTCTCACAATTTACCCACTAATAGGAATAAGAACTTTAACACTACCTCTGAATTATTGCCAATATTGTGAATCTGGAGATATTGGTCATCTTTGGGTAAATGTCAATTCTATGGAATCACTGTTGGAGTGTAGAAATTTAGACGTGCTTAAAGAATACCAGGTCAGGGTCTCCCTGGTGGTGAAGGGGTTAAAGCATCAGCACTATCAAGCTATTTCCAGCAACTGCAGTCAGTCTGAGTTCCATCTGCAAGCAGAGAGCTAACCCATATAGCTCAGTAGATCTCCCCTGTTTTGCTTGCTGATCCCCTCAACAGTGTATTTCAGTAGATCCACCTGTTCTGCTCCCCACTCTGTCTCTGGTGAATCCCCCCCACCCCCCACCCCCACACACCTCTGGCCTACACCCAGTTCGGATATGCACAAGTAAATAAAATAAATGAAAAAATTTTAAAAAAGAATACCAGCTCAACTTTATTCACCATTTGGCCTAAGAGAGCCTAAACATCAGAGGGTCTACACATGACACTGAATGTTACCTTGACTCATATTGTCCTTCAATTTATTAGAGAAGAATCAATTCAATTGATTTAGAGAAGAGTCATACAGCATGCATAATATTCCTACTAGATTAAATATGTGAATATATTTAATCTATAAAGTGTTTTTGGATCTTTTATAAAAGACAGGAGGATACTGTCATGGTGATGATTCTGTATATTACTAAAAACTAGGGAAATAAGAATTTTGCTTACTTTTTCAAAGTCCTCCAAGACAGGATGAAAAAAATTATATAGAGGATTTCATTTTAGAGGATTATCACATTCAAACTTAAACTAAATGCTAGATCTCTGGATATAAATAGGATTCATTTTGATATTAATCAAAGACTTAGCGGTATATATGGAAGATGATATTGGAACTAATGTTCTGATATAGTTAGTGCAAAATTCAGCTCAAAATAGTATAGAAGTGCATATTTATATGTAGTATGTGAATGGAGTATACATATGAAATATATATATACACATATATGTTATATGTGAATGAAATATATATTTTATCACAGGCAGCTTCCAAGGAAGTTGACTGTGAGTTCCTATGCTCTGGTCACTCTTGGGCAACTGTACCTCTTTGCTATCTGCAAATCACACAGAGCATCCCTTGACTACCTATGGAGTATAGACCTATCACAAGGCAGGCCAGGCAGCAACTAGGCCACCACTGATATTATATGACTATTTCCATGGTGGTCTCAGAATAACTCTGCCTGTGATAACATCAAACACTTTGCTGATGCAAATGTCTCTTGAAGTGAAATCACAATGTTCCCATCTCTATTCCTTATAAACCATTGCCCCCCTCATCCCCTAGACCTTGTACCTCCTATCACTGTCACATGATCAGCTTTCACTAGTTTTTATGTTTTCAATAAATGAATTCTTGAGCAGCAGTCTTTATTAACATTAATTTTTCTAAGATTTATTTTTACCTAGAAGAACTGGGGTACAGTCCACAAGTGCATGGGTGTGAGAGAGGACTCACCTGACACAGAGTAGGGAGCAAAGCAGGAGGACCTGCTAAAGTAAACTGCTGAGGAGGCAGTGGGTGAGAGAGGAGAGGTCTACTACACCATGTGGGTCAGCTCCTTGGCCAGGTATAAGACTTGTGCTACAGTGGCTGTCAATAGTTCCATAGTCTTGAGACTTAACCCTTTGGACCATCAGGGAGGGCCTTGAGCAGCAGAGATGTTTCTTTTTTTTTTTTTTAAGATTTATTTCTTTACGCATACAAAAGCTGGGGTACAGGCCAGAGTCGCTGGAGGTGAGAGGATTCACCAGACAGAGTGGGGAGCAGAACAGGCAGACTGACCGAAACACACTGCTGAGGGCAGCAGCAGGCGAGGCAGGAGAGGTCTGACATGCTATGTGGGTCCCCTCCCTGGCTGGAAGCAGGGGTCAAACTCGTGCTACAGTGGCTGCTGTTTGCTTCATAGTACGTTGCTTAACCCACTGTGCCACCAGGGAGGCCCCAGCAGAGACTTTTCTTACAAATGTGCTCCACAACCTTTGTGTTCCTCTCTCATCCTATTTCCCACCACAACAAATTGGCAACAGAATTCCAAATATAAGAAATACCTGTTTATAGAACACTTCTGACTATATATAAATGTACACCATGCCTACAATGAATTATTATGGACACTGTGGTTTTCTTTTGCAGACAAAAAATGAGGTTTTCTATTTTGGACAAAACTAGCACCTGTTCAAAGAGAGTTATCTAAGAGAGTCAAACTTGTGTTATAAATTATGTTTTTGACTATAACATTAAATTACAGTAGAGTCAGCAGAGTATCATGAGAACATTTCACAGCATATGACTGAGATTCAGAATATTTGTTGGGTAAATGAATGAATATATTGTACAAGTCTTTATTTCTACTGATTTTGTTAGCAGTTAAAATATATTTCTTCTGAAAAACAATTGGTTTGAGATATATTTATACAAAAAAAATATTTCATCTTGTAAAGCATGGCACATTATGTTGAAAAAAAAATGTGCACTATTACTTCCCTAATAACCTTCCTAAATATGATTTTTCCCAGTATCCAATTGTTTCAATACCATTTCAAAATGTGATTGAAAGATTCTAATTTGATATCTAACTCTTAAATAACTAATAGAGAACTTGAAGTAAACTACCCATCTGTAATCTTTGTTATTTTCTAGAAATATTAATTTTATTAAAATTGTGCATTTTAATAATAAAGGGAAAATAAGCAAGAAGACAAAATTTTCTTTTATATTCAGGCTATTTTTGACTATCATCTAAATATCTCATATATTTAAATATGTATGGAAGCTATGAGACATTTAAGATTGACTGACATCTTTAAACTATGGGTGAGTACATTTTTGACACTAATGTAACTACTCTCAGCTCTTTAAAAACTCAGTTTGAATTTCAAAAAGTAACCTGCTAATTCCTATCTCCTCATTATTTTCATTTTGTTCACATATTTTCCCTTTCAATATCTGTCTTTGATAATGAAACTAAAAATCCACTATCTCAAGATATTCTTCTGAAATGTTGACCTAATTTTCTGAAGTACATAACCCTCATCTAAAACTTATTAAATATTGGTAATTCAAGATATCATCTAACTTGGGACTTCCTAGATAAAAATTTAAACCTGACATTGACCTTGACTAGAAATATCAATCTTTTATTATTCACAGTGATATAAATCAATTCCTACTCTATAAATATTAGAAACGGGATTAAATCTAATATCCAGATATATTTTCACCTAACTGTGTTACCTCTATGTGTGAATCTTGATGAATGAAAATGTTTGATTAGCAAGGTCAAATAGTTTACAGAAATAGGTTTCAGGATGTAGTGCCATGAGTAATTTATTTTAACCTAAAAAACTGAAATCCCTTCCAATATTGTAGAAATCCCCAACTGTGTAAAACAAAATCTCCCCTGCCCCATCCCTCCCAAAGATGCTCTGTCAAAGTAGTTATCTGTTTATCAACTTGTCCTTATACCTAGAACACAAACAAATGACTTAGACATTACCTATTATCTGTAACCATCCCAGACCTGGAATTGTAAAGCTGAATGCAGACAAACATGGAAACTACTCTGGTGTTGATGAACGTATCACCAATAACTCCATACAGTTTTCAGAGGCAGTAATATATCAGTATATTGAGAAGTGTCTCATGACATTAATAGAAAATATAGAAGAACAAGTAGGCAAACAAACAAAGAACTGAAACAATAATTAACACTAGGTAAAACAAAATATTGTATGAGAATGAAAACATGTTTATTGTTCATTATGCGGTACACCTGTGAACAATAACTATAGTCCTAAAAATATATTCACAAAACTATGGATGTAAGTTAAAATTGGGATGTAGTTATATACAAAGATGAGGTAAAATAAATGGTTAAAGGTAAGAAAAGTTAGTGATTTATCTTTAAAATTTGGAAGTCAAAGTATGCATCAGTTGGAATTTTGTAGATAATCCAGAGAAGCAAAACAAATTGTTTACACATATATGCACATAGAGATAGACATAGAGAGAAGAGGAGGGAGAAGGGTAAAAAAGGGAATAAGGAAGGGGAAAAAGAGGGAGAGAAATTTCTGTACATACAACTGTGGAAACTTGGCAAGTCCAAAATCTTCAGGGTATGTAATCGGGTTAGAATTCCAGTTTATATCCAAAAACAAGAAAGCAGTCCCTGCTTTAGGGGGTCAGTCTTTTTCTATTACAACCGTCAACTGATCGAATGAGCCCACCTTCACTTTGTAGAGTGATTTTCTTTACCCAAAATTGGTTGATTTAAATGTTAATCTCATCTAATAACTATCTTGGCAAAAACATCTAGAAAAACATTTGAGCAAATATCTGGGTACTATGGCCTTGCCAATTTGACACAAAAAAGTTAACTGATATAATATAATGAAACCTTAAGAATCAAGAAATAGTATGGGGGAATGGGAGTACATTTTCTGTGACTGTTCACATCAGAAATGAATATTTTTTTTTTTTGCCTCACAGCCTGATGTTTTAGCATCATTCAAAAACATTTATGAAAGAGTAAAATCAAATTTAACTAGGTAGAAAACAATTCAGTATCTATTTAATCTTTTCTTTATATAAACAACAGTCAAATTTTATGGGGAAGGAGTAAAGCACCAAAGAAAACTGAACAGGAGATCTAGGAAATAGCTTAAAATAGATTATGTCCAAGGGGCTGAAATATGGGAGAAGAAACATCTCCAAATCAACATAGTAATAGAAAGTGGAGGGGTGCTTTGGGGACTCATGCTCCTCTCTTTATACATTGATTACTGAGAACATAAGGGAATTTGGAAAAATAACAACCTGCATTCCAGGTTCTTTTGACACCACCTTTTTTTTTTTTTTAAAGATTTATTTTATTAATGCATCCAAGAACTGGGGTATAGCCAGAAGTGCAGGGGCTGAGAGGATTCACTTGAGAAGTGTGGGGAACAGAACAGGCAGACCCACTGAAATAAACTGCTGAGGGGAGCAGCAGGTGAGACAGGAGAGGTCTACTGAGCCACGTGTGTTAGCTTGTCGTCGGGAGATCAAACTCATGCTGCAGTGGCTGCCAATAGCTTCACTGTGCTGAGACTTTACCCCTTGTGCCACCAGGGAGGCCTTAACACCACCTTTTTTGAGGTAAGAGGCTTTTCACACTTTATTTTTTAAAAAAGATTTATTTATTTATGCATACAAGAACTGGGGTAAAGGTCAGAGGCACACGGGGTGAGAGGATTCACCAGAGACAGAGTGGGGAACAGAACAGCCAGATGGAATGATATACACTGCTGAGGGGAGCAGCGGATGAGACAGGCTTTAAATACATGCAGAATACATTATTATGAAGACAATTGTTCTTATTCAATGATAAGTAAGTGCAAATTGTCATGCAAGTAAGATCCACAGAGACATATCCATACAGATTCTTTATTCTGCACATATTCTGGAGAGTGTTCCAGTATGTGGTGGTGTGTGTGTGTGTTTTCTCTATTGAATCTCAATGAGTCAGGTTATCATTATTTGATTAAGATCCTATCTGGATGCAGGGTGACTGTTATATAAACTACTATAAATACTTATAAAAATAAAAATAATTGGAAGTTTTGCTTCATCTCTGCAAACTATTTCACCTAATTAATTCAAGTCTCCTTCTAATATGCTACATTAATCCTACTGTGATGGGAATTATTTTTTAATAGTATACTTTTAAATGTTTTCATGTCTTTTTGAAATTTCCAGATATGATAAAGGGAGCAAATAAACATGAAGAAACTAATGCTAAAGCTGCAATCTGTATGACCTTCAGTAAGATAATAAATCTATCTGAATTTCTGTTTTGTCAACTGTAAAATAAAAGGATTAGATGAAAGGAACTCAAATGTGGCTTCCAATATTAAGATTCTGGTTTATGAATACAGATTGGTTTTTTTGGCCAAGATGGTACTGAAATAAACATTTCTATCATTATAAACCTAATAAAATTTCCCATTTCTGAAATTTCAGAGTAGCACTCAAGAATTGAAAAGTCACCAAAATAGGGGCACGGAATTTATGATGGAATTATTTGATTCTCAGAATTGACATTTTATAACTGTCATTCTCCAAATATTTTTTTTAATTTGCTTAGGAAATATTTTGTGAATATAATTTAAAAAGACATATGGAGAGAATTACTCATTTTCACACTATTTTACTTATGGGTATATTTGTGGCAACTCAGGCTTAATTTTATTCTGTTAGATGCCCACGTACAGAAATGTAAAGTAATATCTTTTCCAGGAAGTTCCACTAACAACCATATTTAGATGATTGTAATGTAAAAATAATCAACTAGACATTAATAAAAATAGAAAACTATACAATCATACAAATTCAGTCTTAATAGCGACCTGTCACTGGGGTAAAAAATGGCTTAAGATTTAACTATATGTGAAGAGTGAGCTAAAATTTATTAAAAACCTACACTTCATTTTTCCCAAGGAAGTTATATGTTATTTTACTTTTCTCTCCTATTTCCCTATATATATTATCCTTATTTTATAGATTAGAAAACAGGTTCTGAATAATCAAGATGTGCTTGAATTAGCCTTTAAAATTGATCAGTTTTTATTTAATCTTAACAGCCTTTTTAGCTAGAGATCACTCTTTCTCCCTGTTACAAAACAAAATAATGTTATTTACAGGGCGTAAGGAGTTTGTTCAAGGTTAGTAATCTGTAAATTACACATGGGAGTAAAATTTTAATTGTTGCCCAGTCTTTTACTGTACCATACAATGAAATCATTGACATTCTCCCATTAATTTCAGCATCTCTAATTTTTATAAGACTGGTAAAGAAGAAAGGTGAGTTCAGGACATTATAGGTATGCATGTTTGTATATCCATACACATGTATTGTATGCATGTATACAAATGTCAAAAGAATTGGGGAAACTTCATTGTAAGATGTGTAAGTTCCCTGCAAGTAAAGAACATAGGCTCCACATAGGGAGAGTGTTCATACATTTGTACAAGTGAAATCAGTCGATAATGGGTCAAAAATGAGTAATTCAAAAAAAACCCTGCTACTGTAATTCTACATAAACTATAGGCACATCAGAACTTGGCTTGCTAATGCTGAATCCACATGTAAGGAGCCTAGTGACTGATCTGTCAATATTTTTCACTGAGTCACACCATAATTGGACTCAGTCCTAAATAACTAAAAGGATCATGAATGAGAGGAAAGATTAAGGTCAGTTTTGCAGCTATTTATTAGTTGTTATGGAAAGCGTACATGATGTGGTATAGAAGTCCATAGCAAGAATCACAGAACCCACGATATCAAATGGGCTCAGTGGGAGGAACGAGTAGAGAGAGGGGGAACCACAAGATTGAGAAGAGAACAACTGAGGACAGTAGAAAGGGCTCATTCAAGGACATATCAAATCAAGTATATCAATTATATGATTCATACTAAGAGGTGTGGTAGCTCAGAAACTAAGATCAGATATTTTATTTTTTGTCTTTTTTTTTTTTTTTTTTGCGGAGAACTGGGGAGTAGGTCAGAGGTATGGGGAGTGTAAGGACTCATCATAAACAGAGTAGGGAGCTGAAAAGATGGTTTTATTGAATACACTGGTAAGGGGAGCAGTGGGTGAGACAGGAGAGGTCTGTTGCACCATATGTGGATCAACTTCTTGGACAGGGATGGAACCCAGGAAGTAGCAGTTACAGTGCTAAGGTTTAACCCCTAGGCCATCAGGGAGGCCCCCTCAAATATATTTTAGAACACATTATATCATGCATATTGAGACAACTGCATATCTAGCAATTTGTATTTTAAAAAAATCATGGCTCATAGATTAATACTACAGTTAACTTATTCTATAAATAAAAGAATGGAGGAATGGGCTATATATTTTATGTAATACTTGAAAATTTAGGGTTAATTTTTAATGGATGTTAAGATAAATTAAAAAAAATAAGCATTCAAGGTCTCAGTACTAATCAGTGCAGAATTGTTATTAATACTTATATCTCCCTGGTTTGTGCCTCAACTATTTTCTCACTAATGAATGACATCATTTCCAACTTTTAGGTATAACATGACATACACCAACTGTTTTAAATTCTTATTTCAAAATGATAAATTGTCTTCTAGAAAAAGATAATAAATGAATATTGGATAATGAAGAATTCCAATAAAAACCAAACAACTATTATCAGTATATATACTACTTGTTCTATGCAGTTTCCATTATTAAGTTTTTATGGATATATTTATTTAATTTTACTAATCTGGAATCATTTTCTATATATCTATCTACAATATGCTCTTGTGAGCATTTTCACATGCCAATAATATTATCCCAAATCATTATTTTAATGGATTCATAAAAGATTTTTTTCACAATTTATACATAATTGGATATTTGTCATTCCTAACTTTTATTACCAACAGTTATGATGAACATGATTTCAGCTAACAGTTTGTACATTTCTCTAATTAGTTTCCTGTAATAAATTCACAGACATTTGTTCCATTGAAAGGATATGCATTTCTTAATTTACTGATATGTTGCTAAATTATCTTCCCAAAGTTCTTAATGATTTATAATCTCAGAAACAGGTATTGAATCCATTCAGAAGCCCATCTATACCACTGCTAAAACTAGATAAAAAATTATAAACAAAGAAAACTTTCTTATGTGAAAAAATATTACCTCAAAGACTAAATTAGCATTTCTTTCACCACTGGTGATATTAGGAATATTTTAATGACATTGTTTTTTGGTGTATTTCCTTTTCTAATAGGATAATTTGTGTCTTCCTATTTATCTATTGGGGTTTTCTCTTTTTTAAAAAGAACTTTCAAACATGAAAAGCTTTCTCAGTACTTGTTGAGGCCTCCTTCCAGTTTTGGTCTTTCAGCTTTGTAATTAATTTTGTAATTAAATAATCAATGTTTAATGTAGTCAAATTTATAAATATTTTGAACTTTTCATGTATGTTTGGAAAAGACTGCAAGACTGCACTACAATTGAATGTCTCTATAATTTCTAGTTCTTTTATTTTTGCGTTTTACATTTAAATATTTAAAATAAAGTTTTTTGTCATAATGAGAATTTTGTCTGCTCCCCAATAGTGTTGCCAATATTACCTTTTGTCAAATCTGGTTGGACACTTACCACCTTATATTTTGTTTCTATCCTGTTATATAATTTTAAAACCTATTCTGAAGCCTTGTGTGCTTATGTGATTTATCTTATACACTGTCACTGAAAGGTCTACGGGCCTGAAATTTTAACAGGATGGTCCCCAAGGAGAGGGGACATTCCAGAATCCTTAACCTACTCAAGAGAGGGTGGAACTGAACAGGGAGGTGAAGCTAGAGAGGAACCTGAGAGTAGGCAAAGAGGGATATGAGCAAGGAGGAGACCTGGGGGGGAGGGGGCACATGTAGCAGAGAGCCTTGTGAAGAAGCTGTGCTTGCTTCTCAGCTTGGGACTGTTACTGGAGACTTGGGGGTATGGAAAGAGACACTTGAAATAGACACGGGTGAGAGACCCATAGAGAAGTTAACAATGGCAGTGCTTATCTTGATTTTTTTTTTTTTTTTTACTTTGTTCTTTTCCTTCTAGACTTGTCTGACCATTTCTAACCCTTTTCTATGGGTTTCCACCAGAAAGTACCTAAGACTTATGCAAATTTTTGGGCCTCAGTGGCCATGTTTTGGTCCAACCCTGTTTGGCTGGACATTTACCCTTAAGGAGATCAGTAACTTTGATGCTCAATTTGGAAATTATATTCTCTATTTGTATCCTTCTCTCTATTGCACACTAGTTGTATTAAAGTTCTTTTCCATTAAAGGTCTTACACACTTGATTATGTTTTCTCTTGATGCATTGGATGGAAGAACCTATTTAGAGTGGGTAGGTTTGGGGGTCCTGGGTATCCCTTTCCCTGCCCAGTAACAACATGAGGGACGCAACTGAGGCTATAACAGAAACACAATTAGGCTGTAAACTGTTTTGATATCTTATACACACACTGCACTCATGCTATCAAACACTCTGTTCTAAACTCAGTGAACAGGTAATCTGAGATCCTGTATGGTTCAATTTAGTAAATTTAGAGATTAAGCCCCTACTCTATCCCTGCAGGCAGGTTTGGAGGGCTGGAATAAACAAGGGAATGTATAACCTTTCCCTGGGGGCAAGGCCCTAACTCTTACTACCACAGCCAGAAAAAACAGCCCCCTCCAGGAATGCAGAAGCAGGGTGAGCACATATCTCTGTGTCAAAGGTCAGCACCCAACACTAAACATCCCATTAGATAACTGCTGCAAACTGGAGTCCCAAGTTAGAAATTCCACAAAACCAGAGAACATAAAAGAGAACCTCAAATCCTCCTTTGCCTGCAGACTTCTCTCTTGTCTGCTGCTCCCTTAGCAGTGCATTTCAACAAATCCACCTGTTCTGTTCTCCACTCTGTCTCCGGTAAATTCTTTCACCCCATGCCTTTGGCCTCACCATGATATTCGCCCCACAACAGTCCCTAAATATTCTTATGAGGAGAACATTATTAATAATCTGATTATAGATTAAATGGTATAGATTATAGAAAATGGTATTGAGGAAAAAAAGACAAACTGATAGAAGATTCAAATCCAAGCAGACTGACTCATTACACTGTATCTGTCCATAGATATTAAATAAAAAGGGAGGACAAGAGAGAGAAAAGAGTGTGGAGTAGGAAGAGGAGGAAGGGGGGAGAGGAGAGGGAGAGGTGGAAGAAGACTGCACCAACAACAAAGGGAACAATGGGGAGAAGGAGGATGAACTAGAACTCATGGGGAAACTGGACACAGGGAGAGGCAAGAATAAAAGAAACTCTGAATGCACCCAAAAGAACATAGTGTTTCATTTATGCTTCATTGTATTATTTTTTGTTTGCAATGACAATGACTTGTTTGCAAAGCCAAACACTAGAATTGGTTAACATGAAAAATGGAAGCATATTCAGAGTAAGTAGCATGAAAGGTAGAGAATCATTCTTCAAAACAGGCAGATCTATAAAATTTTGATGACCTTATTTCCCCAGGGTGCTTAATTGTATAACGATTGGGATATTATATTGAATTCCTTTAACAATCACAACAGATATTTCAGTGCACCAAATGAGTAGAGATTGAGAGACATGAAGTATAGGATCTTGTACCACTGTTTCTCAAATGTTTCCATTTTAAAACAATAATTGTATCATAAACCATAGGACACAGCAGGCTTTATATATGGTTTATACATATTATGTTGATATATCATCCATACTATGTGTACACACACATATATTATTCAAATCTCAGAAATAAAAATATGAAACAGCAAACTTCTGGTAAAATGAAGTTTCGACTTTACTGTTGCCTTTGACTAAGTGAATTATTTCCTGAACAAAGGAAAAAATCTCTATGGTAAAATAACTCCAAGTAGAGGAAAACAAACAAATATCCATACAAGTGTCCAACATTAAGATTTTCAAAATAGAGGGATTCAGAAGAAAAGAAGTTAAATGAAATGTTGATGTATCTTACTTCCCAGGTTAGAAATGCACTGAGTTAATTATACCTTTTGCATTTGTTTCGTATTCATCTTTTTAGTTTATAAATCTAGAGGTAGCTACTTTGCAACCTATATACACACTAGTCAAATAAAAATGCACAGTTTATGCATTTACTTTTACATTCTATGATGTGGATACCACCCAAATGTTTCCCTATGGTGTTGGAAAAGTGCATACAATTTTCTAAAAGATTTGCACTTTGCTTCACCTCAGGTATTGGAAAATACAAAAGCTATTTGCAGAAGGATTGAGAGTATCTGAGCTCTTTAGATATTTTCTTTTCTAAGGCTTGTTTTAAATTCAGGTCAGAAAAACTAGTGTAATATTGGAATTGAAAAGAGCAACAATGTTCTGACATTGTATATGTTGGAATAAACTTTGCCTCATTCACAGTATGAGATGTCATGAAATTCAACTCAGCATAACATAAAATCAGATGGATTAAAGGAATTCAAATAACAAACATACAGGTGCTTTTGGTGTTCAGCATCTAGTAACACACCAAATTTTAGTAAGAATCATCTCATTAATATTTATTGTGTATCTGCTATGTGCCAAGGATTGTGTGAAGGACTCTGTAATCATAATGTATCTTTCTTATTCTCAGGAAAGGGATGATCAGACAACTAGCATTTATTAAAAGATAAGACACTAAAATGAGACCTTATATTATCTTTTTCAAATGCTTACATTAACCTCAGGGGTTTGATTACTGTTGTTTGGAGGTAGAAAGATGATCCTCAAAGAGTTTATTAAAGTATTGAAGGTACTTAAATAACAAGAGGTTGATAAATATTTGGAGCAGGTCTACCTCATCCACATACTTGCGCTATTTAGTTGGAACATTTTTTCTCCATCCACTGAAGGAGAAAATCCAACAATGCAAGGTATCAGCTCACTGTGATAATTCACCTTTGCAAGTCTGTATACAAATTACTACATGACAGTAAAAAGAAGCATGTGTAATTAACCTCAGAACTGAGTTTGGTAAATGAAGTAGTGTTTTTAAAAATTTTTTTATTTATTTATGCATACAGGAACTAGGGTGTAGGTCAGAAGTTGGGGAGGTGACAAGATTCACCAGAGATAGATCAGGGAGCAGAACAAGCAGGAATACTGAAATACAATGCTGAGTGCTGAGGGGAGCAGCGGGTGAGACAGAAGAGGTCTGGTGGGACAGAAGAGGTCTGCTGCACCATGTGGGTCAGCTCCCTGGCTTGGGATCAAATTCATGCTGCAGTGGGTGGTGATACCTTTATAGTCTTGAGATTTAACCCCTGTGTCACCAGGGAGTCCCCTCTCCCCTCATGAAGTAGTGTTTTCACTGAATCATGGACCTTTATTATAACTATGGCTTTGCCAGAGAGACAGAAGTAGAGTAGTTCATTCCAGAAAGAGCATGGCATATTCATGGAATCATGCAGAGTTCTGTCTCTAAGAAGGAAGAAACAAACAGACATCATACTAAAATTATAGGTGGGTTCAGGCTAAGAACATCTGTATGTCATTTAAAGAAATAGTGGGTTATTTTTCCTATAGGAACTAAGGGTGTCAAAATATGTTTTTATTATAGAAGGACACAAAAAAGTCTGCACTTATAAATGCTTCATTTTTAAAACTACATCTGTTTGTACAGATCCTGGGATCACTGACTTTCACACAATAAAGTTAGAGATTGTTGAGGATGGGGCTTTTGTGGTGAAACTCGAAACTCTGAGGACTTCAAAAAAGGGGAGTGAGGCGCAGAGAAGGAGTGAAAGAAGAAGGAAGATACTACCCTAGTTTTAATTATGTTAATATTTTAAAGCCAAAATGCTCCACAAATACATCAATGTTGCAAAAAGACATGGCATCTCCTTTGAGGAAATTAAGGCTGGTGATGTCTTTAAGCTTTTGAATTTCAAGTAATATATATATATATATATATTTTTTTTTTCTTATGAGGAAACAGAAAATAGCATGGAAGGTGAACTTCAGACTATTCATGGAGAAGAAAAACTTATAAGAGAGATAATTTCCATGCAGGAAGAAATGCTTAGCAGATGTTCAAGATCTAATTGATAAGCTGATATACATGCACAAAGTCCTAGAGGTTAGACAGCATAAACCCAGAGCTGAAAATAATTATATGAACTGTATATAAATAGACATATTGATATATGAAGGAAATAAAAGAGCTAATTCCTAATGTAGGGGTTAAAGACACAGCACTATTAAGTGATCACCAGCCACTGCAACATGAGTTGGATCCCTGGCTAGGGAGGTGACCCACATGGCACAGCAGATCTCTCCTGCCTCCCCACTGCTCCCTGCAGCAGTGTATTTCAGTATACCCACATTGTGTTCCCATTCTGTTGCTGGTGAACCCTCTCAACCCCCACATACCTCTGGCCTACACCCTAGTTCTTGTATAAATAAATAAATAGATCTTTAGGGGGAAAATGAGCTAACAATGATGAGAAATTTCTTATTACAAATCATGACATAAATTAAAAAATGTTTAGAAATTTGCTTAGATCCCCTAAGTCTAAAGACTACAGGAATGACAGTCATAATCCATTGCATTATTGACCCTAAAGTATGAAACGTTTTATGAATCTAATTGAAAAAATAAATTAAAGAAAAGCTGTGCTAGTCTAAATATAAAGCACCATTCCTGGGTAAACTGAGCTGGATTGTTACCTAATTCTGAGATGCTTAGCAAGGTACATATCATTAATGAAATAACATCAGGTGGCAATGATTTCACTTTACCTTTAAATAAACTATAGCTTTTAGAAATGGTATTTTGTTAATTTACAATATTATACAATGGTGTACTTTTCATGAGTTCAGTTCCATATCTATATATTTGTACAAGCCTTCATCTCACCAACAGCCAAAATTTTAATGCTATTCCCACTACTCCCTATCATTTCTTCTCAACCACTTCTCATTAACTCTCTAGTGAGTAACATATTTTTCTCAGTCTTAAGTGTGATTTTTATTATGACTTGTTAATTTATTTGCCTGAGTAATTTGTATTTTATTTATGAAAGAAAACACCTGATAATCTCCTTTTAAATTTTCTCACTTTTCTTGCGTAGCATAATTAACTCAAGTTCCATCATTTTATCACCCAAAAGCAAGAAATTCTTTTTATAGCTGAATAATATTCCTTTGAGTATAAATACAATTGCTTTATCCAGTCATTTGTGAATGGGCACTTAGCTTGTTCCTATGTCTCAGCTATTATGAAAAGTGCTTCCATGAACACAGACATGCATATAACTTTTCAAACTACTATTTTCATCTTCTCTGATAAATAATTACACTGAGTTCCCTCATTTATAATGCAAACTTCTGTTACTATTTTGTTTTCAATTAGGCTTTCCTGACACAAATAGAATGTGTGTTTATCTAAGTGACACTTCTTTCCAACTCATCACCAAATTTACTTGTCAGTATAAATAAATGCTTTGCTTCTTTTGACATACATTTCATTTTTCTTAGGTTTGTGGTAACTAGATCAATCCCTTAATTGCTTCTGGGGATTTCATTCAACATAGTTGGCAGCATGAACATATGAGGCAGAGAACTTGGCATATTCAGAGAATGGTAAGTAGTGCAGTAAAGCTGAATCAGAGCCTATGCAGTGGAATCCTGATGTTAGTTAACCAGATTTCTTAAGGCCGATCCCACTATTGCATCCAGAGGGACCTAAGCAATGCCCCCTTTTTCTCCATGGAACACTAACAGAGAACCCACACTCTGGGTCCCAACTTGTCACTGGTGCTCCTCACTGTTACTTTGCAAAATGCCATTGACATATCTTTTCTGTATGCAGCTCCTTCCAAAGGGAGGATCTTCCTTGAAAAATATTATGAGATGTCTTTTTCTCCGCTTATTTTCTCAGTCCTCCATTCATTGCACATATATTCAGAACTCATTCTTGTCTCATTCATCTATGAAAAGTGAGTAGGTCAATAAACTCTTAGGTTTAGGTTTTCTTCTTTTTTATTGCATTCTTGGTAGTTATTATCCCTGGCCAGACACGTGAAGTGACAGACAGTGATGGTGGAGGTAATAAGGATATCTTGATTCTAAACCAATGTAAACAGACTGTCATAAAAATATGGAATTGAATAGATGGCAAACTAAACTCTCTCTCTGAAGGCAATTATTTCTGAACCTCAGATCTAATAATCTGCAATTCTGAAGATATAGGGAAGTGCCCTTGTGGCTCAATAAATTTAAGACAGAAACCCACATGACAATGCAGATGGCAGTTTGAGAAGGGAAAGTGTCTCTTTGCTCTGAACAAACAGCAGATATCTATTTTGATATTTACTAACTCTCAAATTATTACAACAATAATACATTATATAATCATCTATATCCTCAAGCAATAGCTATACTGTTAGACGTTTTTGTACAGTAGTAAGAAAGTAAGTGAACAGGTAAAATAATACTCTTCTTCAGAGAAAGGCAGATGAGTCCTAGCAGGCAGATATTTACAAAAAGAATTGTAACTGTGTTTAAATCACATCTCTTAAGTAATATATTTAATTGGAACAGTGACTTATAGCTAATTGTTAACTTTATTTGTTAATATTTTTAAAAATGACTTGATAAAAAGCACAGGATAAATGAAGTCCAATGTATAAGAGTGTTACCATACTATTATAATTATTCTATGTGAAGATATATTTTGAAGAGACATAATGAATAACTAAATTTTTCATCCTACTCAATTTCCAGTCAATGAAATTGCTGTTATATCTATTTTAGCTTTGGGAAAAATCAAGTTCAGAGTTATGAAGTATCTAAGGAATTATAGAATTATACAAAGTGGAAGCATCAACAGTCATAGGTGTATTAGTGCTATTCCAAAGTCTAGGCACATTCCACTATATTACCTCTACCTGTGGAGTGATGCAATAGACTGAATCTAAAATATGCTTCTGATATTACCATAACTGACTAAATATAAAAGGTCAACAATACAATACATATAGTTCTAATTATGTATATTTATTTATTGATATTAAATATCTCAGCCCATCAAAATACTACAAAAGTAAATGAGTAATATTCATACACTTCAGATACTTGTACACTTGAAATCCAGTAGAACATTTTGTAGCAGATATGTTAAGATCTGCCTACATATGTTAAAATTGTGCCTACAGGGGGCCTCCCTGGTGGCTCAGTGGGTTGAGTGCTACACTGTGAAGCACCCCTGGACAGTAGCATGGGAGTTTGATCCTGGCCAGGAAGGGGACCCACATGGCGTAGCAGAACTCTCCTGCCTTGCCTGCTGCTCCCCTCAACAGAGTGTTTCAGTAGATCTGTCTGTTCTGCTCCCCACTCTGTCTATGGTGAATTCTCTCACCTCCCACAACTCTGGCCTGTACCCCAGTTCTTACATGCATAAATAAATATTAAAAAAAATTGCCAATGGCTGAGTGCCCAGAACCCTCTCTGTTTACCTTGAATGCTTATTATAGTGAAGTTAATTATTGCTATGCAAATAAGAGAAGTTCAAATCTAAAAAGTTTTAAACTTGTGCAAAACCTTCACTTTCTAGATTAATAAATGCATGGGGAAATAACTTACCAAGACTTGATAGAAATAAGGGGAAATTATAAAGATACTTTTCATAATCCTAATACAACCCAAAGTTTAGCTAAAATGGAAAGTTAATTGTGGATGGCCAGGATATAACTTATAATGACATATATCTTACAAGAAAAATGTCTCTTAAAAATGGTGCCTTCTCTATGATTTTCTGCTTAAATTTGATTTACTATGACTTGGCTCTTACTCTTAGATTCATAGTTTCATTTTTTTGTTGTCATTTTATTCTTGCAATATATTTTGGTATATATAAATATATAACTATATAACTATCCTTGAGACAGAATATAAAGTATCATCTAAAATTAGAGAAAGAGTTCATGAAATTGTTTTGCATCTGAAAAGGCAAAAGAGATGCCTGTGAGATTTATATTGCCATTCACAGCTATACATTAACATATAAGGATTCAAATTTGTTGAAGAATATGTCTCATTTTGTGATAGGTGTATGCAAGCCTTTTAAAGTGTCCACATAACTGAAAGATGGCATTTTTGCTTGTTTGTTTAGGTAAATATATTGTAGCTCTTCTACACTGGAAACAAAGTATCAAATTCAAATTCCCTATTGACAGTGAATTTGAGGAAATCATGTGGGTCTAACCTTTCTCTGAAGAGTAAAGTCCATGTTTATCCTTATTAGGGGGTGCTACATTGTAAGGAAAGAGTATTCCAGTGAGAGTTGAGTAAGACAACACATAGTAATAGAGTGTTTACAATCAGACAAATGTGTTAAGGTCTTCATATATATATATATATATATATATATATAGATTTATAGATGTATATAAACTCGTTTAAATTTCCAAATGATACTGGACAGTTACTTTTATCATCCACACAAATGGATAAATTGAGAAGCCTGTGTTTTTCTACAATTGCTCCATCATTTTTCTTGAATATTTAAAAATAGGTAAATTTAAATGCCCCCAAGTCAATATTTCCTGAATTGTTTGCAAACAGAAAAGTTTCATATAACCTTCACATGGCACAGTGGTACAAATATGTTTTATAGATGAAGCTAAAACTGACAGTAGACGGTGTTTGGAGAAAATCCAGTATTTTCCCTTATGCTATCATTAATAGCAGTATCTACTATCCTCTCCTCATGCTACAAACTTACCCCATCAGAACGATTTTCCAAGAAATTTAACTAATAAAGTTTTTTTTTTACAAATATATATCTGATATATGTCTTTATATCTATAAAACACCTCCAACTCACATATTTAAATAGTTGATCAAAAATTTCTGGGCCATAGTTTTAGAAACAGCCACAAGCTTTACTCTTATCTTTCATCCCTAGTTTTTAAGTGATGATTTAAAATGTGCACATTGATTATTAATGATTTTATTCTATAAGGACTCTAAAGTTTACATGAAGTATTGCCTCCTTATTTCAGAAGTAAATGTTCTCAGCTAATTAGACATTTTCTAAAGTTCAAATGATAATAAGGTTGAAAGCAAAAACTTTTTTTACCCAACAAATTAAACATACTTTATCACCAGGCATGGGGCACACTCATGATCACAGCAAATCTTAGTGTCTCAAAGGGAGTAATAACATTTCCCTTAAAAAAGCAAATTTTAAAATAGTAAATAATTTCTAAAAAGATGCTCTGAAATAGTTTCTACAATTTTTAATCTGAAAACATTTGAATATGTGCACAAAATATGAGATAACCCCATTAGATCTAGAAGGGCCACTTAAAATAAGAGATGATAAAAAGTTATTCTTACATCAAATTTTAAATTGTCATTTTCTAAAATTTTGTATCTTAGTAAATTGCAAAACAATGATACAACTTATAAAACAACAACCAAGCACTTAGATCTAATTAAAGTTTCAGCTCTTGATTAAGAAAAATTAAAATTTGAACAAAGGTTGAAATTTAAATAAAAATGATTATTTCATTTAGAAAACATACAATGCACATTTGATTCCCAAAAATATGGTGGGAATCTTTATAAGCTGGACTACGTGACTTGATTTTCTATTCTGCCTAACAGTATATGTAACAGTATATTACTTATATGCTATTTATTTATCTAATGTTATTTAATGTAACTATTAAACACCACTATAGTTATATTTAAATATAATAATTTATACACTGTATGAAATGTATTAAGCTAATTAGCTAATCAGAAAAATATTCTGTATACGAATATCTTAAAATAAGTGTCAACATGTTGAATAAGTATGTTTATCATAATGTTTATCTTTTTTACATTCAACATCACCAATACAACTATTGTTTAATGGTTCTTATGCTTTTATTCCTATAAGTTTTACTTTTGTGTTTTGAATTCGCCTTGAGAAAAAAAAAAAAAAAGACTGAATGGGCTAATGTTAAATACACATCAGACTGTTTTGCATAACTGTATTTGAATAGTATTTGGGATGTGGTCCCAAAGCAAAAGAATCTCTTTCATTCACCTGGAGAACGCTGAGAAAGGCTAATGTGTTATTGACTTTTTTTAATTAACTGGGTTTTCTGAATGTTGCACATATTCAAGAAGATAGTCTTGCTTTGATGTGTTCTTCGCAATAAACAAGTGTGGAAGAGAAATCACTCCCTTTCTAGACATATATTGCTATGATTTTATCTAAAGAATATGCAGAATCCTTTTTTAAACTACTGTAACTTTTAGCTAAGGCAAATTAACAATCTATATGTTTGATAGTGTCTTGTAAGTCAAAAGGTACTGAGAAAAATATTAACTTTTTAACTTGGAAAGTGGCTAATACTGAATGACAGAGTACAGATACTTATTTTTATAATGTATATCATGTAATTCTTGCTCCCTAAGAAAACCTCAATCGCCTAAAATATTGTAATTTAGTCATTTGTGATTGGTACTTAGGTTGTTTTCATATCTCAACTATTGTGAAAAAGCTATACTATGAATATGTTTTCAAATTAGTATTTTTGTATTGTTCTGATAAATACCTAGGAGTGTATTGATGGATCATATTATGCCATTAGACTATATGTCCTTTATGAAACATTAAAATGTTTAATTATTACTTTATGCACTATTAAATTAAGCCAATATAATTTAAGGTTTCCTGACATCACTTATCTATTAAAGTATCAGACCAGGATTTGAACTTTTAATCAGGTTTTATTTTATACTTAAAACTGACCATATTGAAGTGATAATAAATAATTGTTCCAATCAAGTTTGTTTTCATTAAACTATAAATCTAAATCTCTTAAAAATATAGCTATGCTTTCTTACCTCTCATTATTGAATCACCTTGTACTTTTGTATGGATAGCAAAACTGATACAGACATTAAAGTAATTGAAGATACTGATAAAAGCTAAAAAGATCGAATTTGGCAGACTATTCCATAGGCATACAAAGTGATTCATTTTCTGATTTTCTTTTTACAGCAAATATAGCTGCAATGTCAATTTTTCTATAGTTCTTGGAGGGACTTATAAGTTATTCTTGATGTCAATACTTTACTTCCCACATAGTTTCCATTCTTTTAGAAATAAAATTAGAACAAGCAGAAGAAAGTGATTCAAAGTTTCTCAAATATGTGCTATGAGAAAATTTATTTTCTAACCTATATCTTGCTTCTCTTGCCAAGACTCTGGAATTTTTGCTGACTCCTTGCAATTTATATTCTTTTCTCCTACTTTTTCTGAGATAGAAGGTGAATGGATGTCTACTTTCAACAGTAAATCAGTTGCTTCATGCACAAAGAACATTTACTGTAGTAAATATTTTTCCTTGATTCCTCAGCAAAGACTGAGCCAAGAACTAGTTATACTTATGAAATGACATGAACTAGATGTTATTGGAATGCTTTATGTTGATTGAAAAATGTGGGAGACTAATGTTTTTTAGTGAATCAGTGGGGCAGATATGACTGGTAGAAGGCCTATACTTATGACTACTGATTTTTAAGCTGTAAAGAGAATAAAAAGACAAAAAACACTAAAAGGACTATCTAATTTTTTTAATTATATAGACTAGTGCTAAGAGGTTTTTTTTACAGAATTATGGGATTCATTCACAGACCTTAGGTTGAAATGCATAAATATGGCATTATTATATTTATGAAGAAACACAAAAATGTAGCTTTTGAAGTGTGTCACCATTATGGTAGTATTAGAATGACATATAGATTTTAGTTTTTGGATGAAGTTGTCTGAATAAATGGAGTAATTCAGATAAGAAAGACTTAATTCACATGAAATGAATCTGAAAGTATCAGAAGACCAGGTGGTGCCCAAAGTCCAGCACCAGCATTTTAATAAAATAGGGTAAAGATACAAGCTTATGCCAGTCGTTTGAGTTTAGGTCATTTTTAACTGTACCCCAAACACATGGTTGTAGTCATTCTTGTTTTCATGCTCCTTGCTAAGGCCCCGATGTGCATCAGAAAGATATTTTCCAAGAATTATTTTTGCACACTTTGCATTTAATCAGCAAGCCATGGTGAGAAAGAGGTAGATTGAAATAAGAAAAGGGGGACAAATGTAGAAAGCAAGAAGGGAACGTGACCATCCGTTTGCTTTGATGTTCTTGCAAATATAAGCTGAAGTGTCTTTCTTCCCTTAATTCTTGTGTGCATGTGTGCACACATGTGTGGAACCTCTGGAGCTGAGCTAAACTACAGAAAATGGCTTTTTTTTTCCCAAAGATTTGGAGGAATGAGTCACTCAGACCCAACAGAAATTTTCATTTATGTTAGGTTAGATTCTACAGAAATAGAGCCTGAGATAATGATTTCTGTGAAAGTGATCACAAAAATGGTTCACAGGACAAAAGAAGACAGATGAGAACTGGGAGCTGAAATGTAAAGAGGCACAATTTTTGGCATCTAATAAAGACTTATAGAGAGAAAATTTGGTTCCATTCCATAGGACAGTCAGAATTACATTCTGACCAGGAGAAAGGAAACTGGAGTTTATATCTCTTAACAACTGGCTCACTAGTTAACTCCATGATGTAAATATCTGGACAATTCCTCTCATAGTACATGCAGGCAAATTGGTTTCAGGCAGCTTAAGGTCTCCTATGAAAAAGAGTTGGAAGTTAGCAGTGAAACCAAACGGGAACTAGTGAGCACATGAATAATAAATGAAACGTTGTGACTTTCTGATTTTTATATAAATATGACAAAAATTCCACAGGAAAAATGATAGAAATTATATTTTCAGGTTTCTTACAGGAAAAAAAATGAATTAGAGAATGAAGCATGCCTTCCTATCTAACCTTCCATAACATAAAACTTAAGATTCATAATGGAGTCTATCCATAAGTTACATGTCAGACAGAGAAACAGAGAATAAGAGCTAGAGGCAGGTGAGAGGGGAGAGACAGAGGAGAGAGAAAGGTGAGGGGCAGGTCCTGTTTTTGTAGCACTCACTGGTAATTTGGAACAAACTTATTAAGTCATTTTTCTCCTAAGAAGCAGATTGTTTCCAAGAAACTAGAAATGGTAGAACTCCCCTTACCTCTTGACCAAACTGAAGACTATGACTATCTTCATTTCACTAATAAGAACATAGAGGTACACAGAGGTAAGTTTTCCAGTGATAAGTGCTAGAACCTCAATTTGGACTAGGAATTTGGTTACAGAGTCACCCATATTAATTACTATGTTCTATTACTTTGATGATATCACCAGAAGGCACAGATTTAAAAACTTCTTGCCACCAAGGATTTATTAGCTAGTGGACCTCCCTGAGGGATATGTTTATCTATCATGTTGCAGTACTGTGCAAAAGACATAGTTGTTCCTGTGAATGGAGAGGAAATCATCTTGCTGGTTCTTAATGATTTGTTGTGCTGGTTCACAGCAAAAAGAATATTAGGTACAGAGATTACTCCTATAATCCCTGCTCCCACACATGCATAGCCTCCCTGATTATCAAAATCTCTTATGAGATTGGTATACTTGTGACAATCTGAATCTACATTAACATACCCAAAGTTCATGGTTTACAATAAGCTTATTCTTGCAGTTTTGTATTTCATGGCTTCAGGCAAATGTACATACTGTTACAGTATCATATTCAGTAGCTTTACTGCCCTAAAAATCTATACTCCACCTATTATCCATCTATCTCAAACCTTAGCAACCGCTAATCTTTTGAGTGTTTCCATAGTTTTACCTTTTCCAGAATGTCATTTAGTTGAAATCATAACTAACTTCTTTTACTCAGCAATATTCATTTAAGTTTTTTTTTTTTTTTCCCATCTTTTCATGGCTTGACAGCTCACTTTATTTTAAAGAGTTGATAGATTTTCATGGTTCCATGGTTGGCATATACCACAGTTTATCCATATACCTACTGAAAGAAATCATGGTTGTTTCCAAATTTTGATAATTATGAATAAAGCTGCTATAAATGTCTGTGTGCAGGTTTCTGCATACATATAAAAAATTAATTCTGGGTCCCCCCTGGTGGTAGAAAAGATTAAGCACCACACTATGAAGCATCCTCAGCCACGGCAGCATGAGTTCGATCCCAGCCCAGGAGGGACCCACATGACGCACTAGACCTCTCCTGCTTTGTCCTCTGCTCCCCTCAACAGCATACTTCAGTTTGATATGTCTGTTATGTCCCCCAATCTGTCTCTGGTGAATTCTTTCAACCCCCACACCTCTGGCCTGTACCCCAGTTCTTGTATGCATAAATAAATACATCTTTAAAACAATTAATCCCACTGAGTAAACATCAAGGAGTTTAATTGTTGGGTTATAAGGTTAAAGTATGCCAAACTGTCTTCCATAGAGAATATACCAGCTTGCAGTTCTACTATCAGTGAGTAACTTTTTTTTTTTTTTTTCATCAATCTTCACCATATTGCAGCATTGTCAGTGTTCTGGATTTTGGCCCTTCTCACAAGTGTGTAGTGGTATCTTGTTTGCTAATTTGCCACCTGTATTGATGAGGTTTTTTTTAAGGTCTTTGATCCATTTTTGAATTGGGCTGCTATGTCATCTTATTTGGAGATTTTTTTTCATCTATTTTGTTAAGTATGGCTTGTCAGATAGGCTTTTTTTTTTTTTTGCAAATATTTTCTCCTTATTTGTGATTTGTATTTTCATTCCCTTGGCAGTTTTTTTCACAGCAGTGAAATTTTAAATTTATTGGAACCCAGTTAATTTTAATGAAGCCCAGTTTACCCATCATTTTTTTGATGAATTGTATCGCTGGTATAGAGCTAAAAAGTCATTTGCAAATCCAAGGTCCTCTAGATTTGTCCTAGTTATCTCCTAAAAGGTTTAGTAAGTATTGAATTAGAGTAGTGTCAGTTTTGTAACCAAAACTTTTCACCACTTTTCCCTTCCCAGGGTATGTTCTTTAATTGGATCGTGACCTGTTTGATTCTGGTGTCTGCTACATTCTCCTTTAGCGATCAAACGGTCCTAATAGCCTGAAAAGATAGCCTGAAAATAATCCTTACCTCAGTAGGGTGAGGGATATCCTGACACCCCCAACCCTGCTTACTCTAAATGGGTTCTGTCATCTGCTACATAAAGACAAAACACACTCTAGTGTGTAAGACCTTCAATAAAAACATAACTTTAACACCATTAGTGTGCAATATAGAAAAAACAAAGAGAAAGATTACATTTTCTAAATCGAGCACCCAAAGTTACCCATTCTCTGGTGGATAAATGTCTTTTTTATTTTGTGCTCTATTGCTATGCACTGAACTTTTTTTTTTTTTAATATTTAATTGTATTTGACATCGTTTGTATTCCCCAGTGGGTTCCCATCACCATTTTCACCCATGCACTGTCACCTCAGTCCCTTGTGCTCTTTACACCTCATCACCGTCTTTGCCCTCCCCTCACTCCACCCACCCCATGGTCCCTTGGGTTTATCTTTAATCTTTTGATCTTGTTGAGTTTTCATTTGATTGTTTGGTTGTTTTTGGTTATGATTGCCCATTTCCTTTAGTTTTCTCTTGTTTTTTTTGTTTGTTTGTCGTGTGTTTTGTTTTCTTCCTTTTTATTTTTTGTTTTGATTGTTGTTTTTTTCACATTCCTCCTAAAAGCGAGGCCATCCGATATTTTTCTTTTGTCTTCTGACTTGTTTCACTGAGTATAATTCCTTCTAGTTCCATCCATGTTTCTATAAATGGCTCTAATTTATCATTTTTGATTGCTGAATAGTATTCCATTATGTATATGTACCACATCTTCTTGATCCAGTCCTCTACTTTTGGGCATTTGGGCTGTGTACAGGTCTTACCAATTGTAAATAGTGCTGCAATAAACATGGGGGTACAGGTAAAAGGAACTTTACTGCACTGCTGGTGGAAATGCAAGTTAATCCAACCAATATGGAAGACCGTATGGAGGTTCCTCGGCCTACTAGAGATGGAACTACCATATGATCCGGCAATCCCACTCCTAGGAATATACCCAAAGGACACAAAAACACCGATCCAAAAGAGTATCTGGTGGATAAGTTTCTAACCAAAGTTTGCCCAAAGTAGGACCACTGAAGCCCAAAATTTCACAAGTCTAAGGCACCTCCTGGTGGGGACCCATAGGAAAGTGGCAGTAGGGGACAGGAAAGTCTGGAATGAAAAGAACAAAATCAGAATCAAGATACTTGAAAGAGTTTGGGTGAGAGACCCATGGGGAGATTGACAAGAGCAGCCTTTGTCTCCTTCAATTACCCCATTAAGACATAGGTCTTAGGATGAAATCAACTCAATTTTGAATTCAGTGTATTTTACTTATTAACCCTATCACTTTGAGTAACACAATGAAAAATTTAAGTCTATTTCCTGATAATGTAGCATAAGGAATGTGATAGTTATTTTTCAGGTATGTTAAATGTCTCTCGAGTAAGTAAGTTCAAGGTCAAGAAGCAAACATGGTATCCTGTTTCTCTGTTCCATGTGCTTACTGTGGAGTTCTTTCTTTCTTTTTTTTTTTTAGGCTTCATTAGCTTCTACTTGAATGTTAACCCCACATTTTTTTGGTTGGGGCAGGATACCTGGAACCTCCCCTTACTGACAGATATACACTATTACAAAAACATAATGTTGTTACACTTTTAGAGTATGCAAACAGTTTAACAATGTAGGTGGCTCCTGAACCCTCCTTGTTAACATCAGGTTTCCTTGAAACCCTGGGTTAGTGATATGGATTAGTTTGGATAATTTAATTTAATTCCATAAATCAAGTGCCTATGTCTCAACCTTTTCTGAGCTTACTGTTTGTGAGAGTATAATACACAATCTACTAACACATAATTCTTTTTATTCTAACATAGTAAAAACTTGTTTATGTTTTTGATCAATTAATTAGATCAACAAACTAACATTAAATATTTCCTTTGTGCCATATAATATCGTATACATTATATTTACCTAACAGACCTGAAAAATGATTATTATATTCCTTATGTTGCAGATTAGAAAATAGATTTAATTTTTTTCAGTGTACTACTCAAAGTGATAGGGTTAATGGGTAAAATACACAGAACTCAAACTCAAGTTGATTTCATCCTAATAACCATGAATTTTCATGATACACAAAATAAGATATTATCATTTTACCACCAAGTTGATATTACTTTACTCGAGCTTCCTTAAAAAAAAGATGTAGGATTTTCATTTTATTATTTTTTATTATTTCCTTTACAGTACTGTACTTTCATATTTTAGATATGTCTAGAATTGCAAACTTTCTTTAACCTTGGGAAGAAGGGTATAATGCAAAATCACAGGAAAAAAGCCTTGAAACAACATTGTGTTAGGATGATTTTATCCTATTTAGAAACATTTTTGAAGAGTGATATCATACATGCAAATAAAGTAGTGCATAAACAAAGAAATGTAGCTATAGAATATTTAAATTATGTCAGCCAGAAGCCACAAATTTTTCTTTAAAGGATGAATTGCAAAGAAATCTACTGGAAGCCAAAACATTCCCTTCAAAAGAAGTTTTTTAGACACAGCATACCTCTGCTTTTTTCCCATGCATTTTGTATGACAAACTACTCAATGTCATTCAGTGCTTGAAAAGGTATTTTATGATCAAATGATGATTACTTTAGGGTGATGAAATTTGAAAGGTATGCAAATGTGCTCTTTGATGGAAGAGCCATTTACCTACAAAAAGCAACATTACTAGAAAAGTGATACATTTAGAAGTAAATGGCAAACCAAGTGAGATTCACAGTATTTGACTGGTTCTTAATCAGCAACACATCCAGAGGCATATAGTGCAGTATCAAAAAATTGTAGGGCCCTCCCTGGTGGCACAGTGGGTTAAGCAACACACTATGAAGCAAACCGCAGCCACTGAGTCACAAGTTTGATCCCTGCTGCCAGCCGGGGAGGGGACCCACATGGTGCAGCAGACCTCTCCTGCTGTGCCCGCTGCTCCCCTGAGCAGTGTATTTCGGTTGATCTGTCTGTTCTGCTCCCCACTCTGTCTGGTGGATTCTCTCATCCCCGCACCTCTGGACTGTACCCCAGTGCTTGTATGCATAAATAAATAAATCTTAAAAAAAATTGTAATGTAGTTAAGACCTGGAAAAGTCCATAATTTTTCTATCTTAGCCAAGGGTTAAATTGAGCCTAAAATATACATATTTAGACACCGACATTTGTCTCAGAACATACTTTTGAACACTTTTCATTATTTCTCCGCTAGCTTCCATTCAAGAAAGATACTTGTTTTTCTAACATTTTCTGCTGCTGTTTTGTTCATTTGTTTGTATGTTGCCCTTTATCACAAACTAGACTTCATTATTTAATTTTGCATGTAGTTTGCATGAATACCTTAGGGAGTCATCTTTCTAAGTATTAGCAATTAAAATCATTTAATTTATATACTGGGACAAATTCTGATATTTTGATGCATTGTCAGTTTGAGAAAAGTGGAAGATTTTCTAGTCTTCACCATTTTTTTTAAATCATGTTGTCACTGTAATTGTAACAGGGTCGTCTAGGGAAAGGGGGAAGTTCCAGAATCCTGGTTCTGCCCTAAGTGGGTGGATCTGAGGAGGGAAAGGAGATTCTGCAGAGAGAAGGAAGGAAGGAAGCAAGATGGAAAGCAGCAAAGAGACCTGGAGGAGGCATGTGGAGCAGAGGGACATGTGAAGAAGCTGCACTTGCTTCTTAGTCTTGGACTGGTTGTAACAGATGTGGGTGAGAGACCCATGGGGAGGTTAACAATGGAAGCTTTCATCTTGATTTTGATTTTGCTCTTTTCCTCCCAGATTTGTCTGACTTTTTCTGACCCTTTTCTATGGGTCTCTACCGAAAGGTCCTTTAGACATGTGGCAGGCTTTTGGGCCTTGCTTTGGGCCAATCCTATTTGGCTGGACTTTTGCCCTCGGGGAGATGGGTAACTTTATATGCTTAACTTAGTAAATATGTTCTTTTTCCTTTCTGTATTGTACCCTAATTGTATTAAAGTTCCTTTCCATTAAAGGTTTTATATGTTTGTCTTAATGCTGCGGATGGCAGAACCCATTCAGAGAGGGCAGGTTTGGGGGTTCTGGGGTGCTCCTCTCCCTGCCCTGTAACATAATCACCCTCATCCCCAAATACCATCATCACCAATTAATGGTGTGCATTAGACTGGATGTTTAAAGATTTTTCTTCCTCCACTAAACTTTTCTTTCTTCCTTATTTTTTTAATCAAAGAAATAAAATGGGCAAATATCAGAAACAAAATACTAGATATAATATACTGTTAATGATTATTCACATAGAATTCAACTTATGAAATCCCCCCTAAAAGAACCATGCTTCACATTTTGATATCCATAATAATAAACTATAAACTGATAGCGAATTTGTGGAACCATATCACATGATGCCTCAAAGCATTACATTCCTTTTCATTTTTCCAGTAAGAAAAATGACTCTAAGTCAAGGTAGGTATATTATAGTACCTTGTGATTTGTCAGTTTTCATCTATGCAGCCAAAATGCAAATACAAAACAATCAAATACAAGGAATGTGGACTTCTATTTAGCTAAAAACTGAAAGTCTCTACCATATCTTAAGCTTTTATGTAATATTATAGAATCACATTCAAGGGCACAGGGAACCCAACCATTAATAAGCATATCAGGTCTGATGGAGTAAGAAAACATAGTTCAATGGCAAGAATAATAACTTTATAGTTAGATATTATGTGAAAACAGAGGAATAATTATTTAACATCCAGAAGCCTCTGTAACATCATCTTTAAAAGTTGAATCAGGGTCTCCCTGGTGGTATGAAGTTAAGTCTCAGGATTATCATGTCATCACTGTTATGGCCTGAGTTAGATCCCTGACAGGGTGCTGAACAGCATACTTCCCAAAGGTATACTCATTAAGAATCGGTTAGATGGCACAGAAGACCCCTCCTGTTTCACCTGCTGTTCCCCTCAGCAGTGTATTTCAGTAGATCCACTTACTCTGCTCCCCACTCTGGTGAATCTTCTCACCCCTTGCACCTCTAACCTACACCCCAATTCTTGTATGAATTAATAAATAAAATATTTTAAAATAATAAAAATAAGTTTAGAATCACTACAACTAGTACCCAGGGTTTCTCTGATAATTAAATACCTAGGTATGTACAAAACCTCTGAACATAAAATTCACTGAAATAATGCCAGGAGAGAACTGTGTTATGACAGGAAGACATCTCAGGGTATCACCTACGCATCTTTGTAATTAAAAAATGGCCAGGTCATCAAGCCATTTTAGGTATGTCGTTTTTCTTTCCTTTTAATTTTCTTCCTTCCTCTATTAATATTCTAACTTGTACATTGGCTTAAATTCTTAATGGATCTCTAATATAGTTACAGCAGTTGAGTTTTAACCTCTATTTTTAAACATGGGCATGATGGGAAATAAAATTTAGTGATTAGATTTCAATTTTCTAACATCAACAGTAAAGAGACTCCTTATCCATTCAAACACCTCCCCTTCCTAGAAGGAAAAAAAAAAAACGAAATAATGATGACATACAGAGAGGGTGTTACCTCCTCAAAATTACACTTATATGATCATCTGAGTGAAGCATATTCTAGAATCGTGACTGCTTCTTTTTTGTCATTAGACTCCACACTGGGCAGTAAGATATTACTGTTCTTCTAAAAGAGCTCCTGTTTTGAAATCAAATTTGCATGAGGTCTACCCTGTCTTCCCGACTTAATAGTGATATAATTTTGTTCATGTTTTCCAACAGTTCTAATCTCAATTCTCTTATTCTATTGTATGTTAATGATACCTGCTCACAAGGAGGATTAAGATATCTATGAAAAATAGATTTTCCAAGAACTACTTCTGTTTTGGAGATACAAGTCTTCCAGACCTCTGACGTCTTGCCTAAGAAACAGCATAGCTGAAAATGCTGAATGCAATGGATGATAACTTTGTACATCTTCAAAGATAATTGTATATTGTGGTTGTAATTGTATGTAGGCTGCAACAGACTGAAGGGGATGATCCCTGGATCGTGTGCGTATTTTTCTGTGTGTTTTTGTTTAAAAGTCTTATTATATTTAAAGGAATATAAATAATTTGCATTAAAATGACATAAACTTACATATGAGAAAGTAAAATTACCCAAAACACCATAATAAGAGAAATAGTTTACATTTCAGTGATGGCCTTTCTTAAAAACAGGACTGATATTTTCATCTCTTTTTATAAATCACTATACATGGGGCATTATAAACATATTTCACTCTACTATATACTATAGAAAAAAATCCATGTTTAGAAATAAAAGCCATAATATTATTTAAATGGTTGCACTGCACTATTTTGTATGAATTCACTTTGAGACATTGAATCAATGCGCCATTGTAAGATATCTATAAAATGAAAATCAGAGAAGTAACTGTGAGTCATATAGCTGATGATCATTCCAAGTTCATCAGCCCCACCATAGAATACTGGTTTGCTTTCCACCCAGTTTTATTCCAGTTATTTGCATGTATATCACTGACCTGGACAAACCACTGTAAGTTCTAAAAACAAGGTTAATGTCATGGGTTAAATAGCCCATTTGTTTGTGCCTTCTCCCTCAATAAAAAGAAGGTTTGTGCCAATATATTTATAGCTCCCCATGCTTAGAATGAGAAGACATTACATAAAGACCCCTAGTTTTACATAATTTTGAAAGTTAACATGGAAAATTCCACCATAAAATGTCCTCAGCTGCATTAGCCTTAGGCTAAGTTTGCACCAAACTAAAATGAGCAGTTAGAACAATACAACAAGGCTCACCAGTCGCCTGGCATTGTGTAGCCCCAGCCATCAAGTGCATGTTATGATATAACACCCACTGGGCCTAATTATTCCCTTTTATGTACAGAGAAGCACGAGCTGTGCAACCTTTAGGAGTATTGACTACTCAGAAAACCTTCCATTCCTCTCTCCTCCTACTCTCTGCCCACAATAGGAATTCTCCCATCAAGCCTTCATTTTGGTAGGAGAGAGAATAGAATCTTGGTAATTGATAGTCTCTGTTCTGGCATGGAGTGGAGCAAAAGCCTGCAATTGTCACTCCTTTACTCAAGCATATTTAATGGATTCCCACTGCCTAAGGGATAAAATCTTTAACATGGCCCCAGGGTTTCAGAGATATAGCCTGACTTGCCTTCTCAGCCTTGTTTTCATCACTGATTTTCTATAACTGTTTTATTTGCTCAAAGCAAGGCTCTCTATTCATTGTTCCCTAGAAGCAAACCCCACCTCCTCCCCTTCCTTAACATTGTTCCATCTTCCCAGAATGCCTTCATTCTACATTACCCATGTGAACTGATTCCTGATCGTGGAAACAGTCAAGTCCATAGACCATAAGTTTTCCAAATTACATTAGGCTTTTGTTTATTAGTAGGACTTACTTGTTCATAAATGTATCTTTCTATGGTCAATTTTGGTTTTTGACCCTATATGATTTTTCTCTGTTGGTGAAATAATTGCCCTTTACTCTGTCTCTTGCATTCTGACATACCTACTCATAGGTGTTCTGCTATAGTGGTATAAATTTTTCTTGGACCAGAGAGTTTACTACTTTAAGAGGAAACCTCTCACAATACAGTGAATTAGAGAAAAGTCTTTCTCAGAGAATCAGCATTATTTCATCACTGTTTAAAAGTCTGCTTTATACTAGGTCTGTGTCAGCCTCTCTGAGATCACTGAATTCCAATTAGCACCTGTAAATAGAGGTAGTTCCTATCACACTCATACAGTCTTAGGTAATGTATTTGGTAACAACACAGGACATCATTCCCTTAAAAGATCTTTCAAAGCCCTTTTTACCAAAGAGGACTAGGAAAGAACCTAGACAGCTTAGTATGAAAGTAAAATGTTGAACTTTTAAACAGTCATGCTGGTTTAATACCAGGCATATTTAAAGAGGCCTTTAGCTATTTTGCTGTTCTCATATTATAGGCAAATAGTCATAGTTTATCTTCTGCCGTGCTGCTTTAGGGTCTTCTAAGCCAATCTCAATAGGTAAATATCAATTGTTCAGCCATAAAAGTCCATAAAAACTAGAGTTCCAGAAAGAGCATTATGTTTTGCATACAGTAATGTGTTTGTAAGTGTTTTATAAGCTCCGTGTAACAAAAATGGAAGTGTGAATACCAACAATACGATATTTCAGTTACTCTCTGGGACACTTAATAATATTAGCAATATGTTTCAATCAAACTCACACTATATTTATTTAGGAACTTTATGTGGTTTTCTTTTTCAATTTGAAGCTAATAATTGCTAAAAAAAAAATCTCCAAGTAACTGTGTGATATCAATCCTGGTATATACCAACTGATGTCTACAATAGTACAGCTTTGGACATTAATTCAGAGTGGGTTGAAAGCAAACTGTGGATTTAGAGGGATATCAGTTCTCATTATCAATTTCCAGTAACCCAAACAATTGTGTAAGTTACAAATAAAAGCACTATATATTACAAACTTGATTCCAAATCTATTTATCTTGTTCATTACCCATCAACTACAACTATTCAAAACTAGAGCCTGGAGGTGAAGAAACAAGTTTAAATCAATCCTGGGCCTCCGTAGTTGCTCAAGGGTTTGGGTTGCAGCATTTAGAAGCTATCTGCAACCACTGCAGCAGGAGTTCAATCCCCAGTCAGAGAGGTAGCCCACATGGGGCAGCAGACCTCTCCCATCTTGCCCTGCTGCTACCCTAAGCAGTGTAATTCAGTAGATCTTCCTGTTTTGCAATCCAGCTCTTGTATGCATAAATAAATAAATCTTTAAAAACAAGTTTAAATTAACCCACTTGTAATTTTCTCAAACTATTACTCCTCATCCAAGTGGATATACATTTCATCCTTTTGCTAAAGGAAGAAAAATTTAGTCTGCTTTTCCTTAATTGATTATCAATCAAGAATTCATGATAAATATAGAATATTCAATAACCTAAGGATCAGCAACTCTATAATATTTATTTTGCATCAAGCTTTTTGAATAGTTCCAGATTTGGTTAATCTATGCATATACAATTTCTTTGCTATAACTGACCACAGAGGTACTCTATGCAGAGTCCCTAAGTCCATTTGATTTTTCTGTAATTCTTCCCTGAGCTTCGGTATGCTTTTGTTAATGATCTGTGCCCATGATTCCACCTATTTCACCCTGCAAGCATAAAGAGTTTACATCTTTCTTGTTCATAACTTAGTTCAATGAAACCAAGATTAGCAGGTTTGGGTGGGAGAGCTTAGCTTCTTAGCTCAAGACATGGAAAATCATGAAGCAAATCTTGTACAATTTGCTTCTACATGCAAATTATGATTCTGAATGACTCTACGGAATTTCCTGATGAAACCAGTCTAAATGTTCTTCCAAGGTGCTATATGTTATTTCATGTCCTTGTTGGGCTTCTTTGTCTTCCTTATCCTGTTTCTCTCCCACTAGGACAATCTTTGGATTCATCTTAATAAATCACTTGTATCAAACCCTAAACTTTATTTCTGGGAAACAAACTCAAATAATTTATTTCACATGTAGATTGTCTGGTATTAAGTAAAATTTCTGTTCTACCAGTACAAACTGATACAAAAATGGTTTCATTTTTCAGTGATTCTTTGTAATAATAATTTTTAGAGTTCCTTTTGGAAAGAGTATGGACTTATGAGTCAAAACATGGTTCAAAGTGAACCTGGTCTGTTGACTAATTGTGTAATATTGGAAAAATCAATTAGTCCTTATTCCTTCAACTCTATTGGAATAAATCCCTGGAGGGGTATACTGAACTCTAAATGAATATATCTAGACTAGTGCTTTTTTCATAGAAATTCTCATTATCAAATAGTTTTTTTTTTCCCTAACCACCCCTCTACTTGATTGAAAATGTTAATCAACATAAAGCATGATATATTCAATTCTACAACAGTAGAAAAATGATTTATTCCATGTAGATTATACCATGTCATCCTGACTGCCAATCTTTCAAGAAAGATAGAAAAAAAAAAAAGAAAGATAGAGGATGTTAAGAGGGAAGGACACAGAAAGGCAGAGTTTAGATGCATTTTGATTCTGAATGTGTAATTATAGACAATGTATCCTCCCTCTAATCTGGAAAGCCAGTGCTATTTTCTATCACTTTCCTTCCAATTATAGAAGTATCATCCAGAAATGCCTATAACGAATCAAAGTTTACAAGACTCCCAATTTGGGGTAAAGTATAGCTTTAAACATTTACAGGGGATATTAAGTCACTTCATATTTTATTTACTATGAAGATATTAAGCCGCTTAATGATTTAGTTCACAGAGCAGGAATATACTGTTTCTGCTGCTTTCAATTTATAATTATTTGCCAAAATAATATGTATGATATCTTCCTTGTTCCTAACAAAAATATAGCTGTGTTTACATATCTAATATTTCCTATGTAGCCCCAAGTTCCATTGCTATGAGAATGTCTGGATGGTCTAAAAATAATATTATTTCTATTCATAAAAATAAATATGGATCTAACTTGGTCAAATATATTTCTCAAAAGTATTTTTGGGTCTTTTGAAAATGTCATTTATGAATTTTGATGGAAAATTTGTGTTTATATATTTATGAAGAGGTATGGATCTATACCCCCAATAATATACAATAGTTCAGCTCATCATAACCTCCATGAAGCATCATACAATTAAACAAAAAGATAAGCAACCAAACAGACAAAAAAGGGAAGAAGTTTTTTCCTCTCTTCCACAGCACTATATGTGAGCTTTTCAGCACTGTAACCATTTCATGAGTGGAATAAAGATGAAGTTCTAAAGGAGAAGGACAAACCCAAGAAAACTGCAGAGAAATGGAATTAGAACAACTCAACTCCAAGGAGAGTCATTCCTCTGAACTACTATTTGTATGATCTTATAAATTCCCACATTTTCAAAAATCAATTTGAGTAGGTCTATTGTTTCTTAGGTATTTGGTAGCAAATTGCTACAAGCTTGGTGAACAAAAATGTAGAAATTTAGTCTCACAGTTCTATAATTCAAAAGACAGAAACCAGGTATTGACAAAGCAGTTCCTTCTGGAGGCCCTACAGGAGAATTCATTCCATTCCTATCTCCTGTAGTTTGAATAATTAACTCAGTCTTCTCATGGTTTTCCTTTGTATACCCCATGTGTCACAACTTTGCTCTCTCTCCCATAAGGTAAGAATCACTGGATTGAGGACGATCATAAATCCAGAATTTTAATTCTAGATCTTTTACTTACATCTGCAAAGACACTAGAGACTATTTTCAAATAAAATTACATTCACATTCATAGTGAGCATTGGTTAAAACGTAAACATATCTTTTTGAGACCCACAATTCAACACACTATAGGTAAATTTTTGGTTCTCACAGACACAACTATTCTTACTGACATAAATTTCAATGGAGTTTAAAGAAATTATCTTCTTATTCTGTGACATAATTATACTATCCTAGTCTTACAAGATAATGGAATCATACAATTTAAATTTTGAAATAACTTTAGAGGTTGTATCATTGACTTACCCTTTCAAAAAACAGTTCTCTTAAGGAACTGCTTAAACAATGGCTGTCTGATAATGCTTTCAATTACTCCAAGATATATATTCTTTGTGCATACATTATTTCCAGAAATGTTTTACTTTTTGAAATTTTCTATGACCAAAAATTATGTATTAAAATCCCAAGCTGTTTAGCTTGCATATGTAAAAGAGAATATGAGATCCCTATTGGAGACATAATAGTAATCCCTGAAAGACTAAGCTAAACAAGGAATGAAAAAGAGAAGAAAAAAAGGTTTGTTTTGGGTTCACAGCAAAATTTTTGTATGGTTTAGTTATGTGAGTTTACTATAAATATGATAACTGTTTGTTACTATTCTACTTAAATTAGTACTTAAATTAAATTCTACTTAAATAGTATACTTAAAGTTTGTGGACTTTCAAGAGCAAATAAAGCCTTAATGCTCATTACTGTGTAAATGGCATAAAATAAAATAAGAACAGATTCAGGACATCTGCAAATAAGACAGAAAGGATAAATGCCATGGATTTGAAATGGTGTTTTCTGGTTTTAGGATGTTTTACATGTTTACTCAATAAACCCCCGATAGTATCAAGTCATATTTTCTGTTATTCGCCTCTAAAATTGACCTCTGAGAGGTCAATTTTTTCAAGGGCAATAATATAGTTATGTTTCTGAAAGTATCTTTAAAGTAATTTGAACTGAGTCTCAGGATAGAACAACATTGATTTCTGTGACCCTCATGATACAAACATGAACAAAGCTCTTACCACCCAACCATATGCCATGCCATCCCAAGACTGAAATGGTTTCAAAACAGATGACAAGTTGAATGAATGAAATAAAAATAAATATGCTACAAAATTTTTATATTGTGGCTCTTTCATTTAGGATCCAGGTTTAATTCCTACCTTCTAAGTTAATTATCAAATGTCTAAATTCATCACTTTTTTCATTATAAAATAGAGGCTGAGATTTATTTTGAAAAAAACACTTAATTCTGTCCTATGAACCTATCAACGTGCCCCAGATCCCAAATACTGGCAATACCAAATGTTGACCTGTGGATGGAACAACAAGAACACTCACTGCTATTGGTAAACCAAAGTAAAGCAGGATTTTTGGAAAAGAGTTTTTACAAAATTAAACATACCTCTTAACATATGATTTAGCAAACACACATTGTGGTATTTACTCAAATGAGTCAAAAACATATATCCACACAAAAGCTTACACAGATGTATATAGCAGCTATATTCATAATTGTCAAAACTTGCAAACAACCAAATGGCCATCAGTAAGTGAAAGGATAAGCAAACTACCACATCCCAACATGGAGTATTATTCAGCAACACAAAATGAATGATATGGTAGACTGAAAGTTATAAAGACATGGGAACTTAAATGCATATGACTAAGTAAAAGAAGTCAGTCTGAAAAGGCTATATACAGTATAAATTCTAATTATGACAATCTGGAAAATACAAAACTATGGAGACAGTAAAAAGATCAGTGGTTGCTGGCATTAAGGTGGAGGAGATGAATAGGTAGACTATCAAGGATTTTCCAGACAGTGAAAATATTTTGTATAACATGATCGTGGACACGTCTTCATGCATGTGTCTGATACAAATCATTTATATATTT
Organism: Galemys pyrenaicus; assembly: GCA_019455555.1. Classification (NCBI taxonomy): domain Eukaryota; kingdom Metazoa; phylum Chordata; class Mammalia; order Eulipotyphla; family Talpidae; genus Galemys; species Galemys pyrenaicus. The sequence goes on from JAGFMF010011862.1 coordinate 565,683, forward strand.
GTCCTGGAACTGTGACATTATGGAGTATGGATATTCTCAATTGTCTATGAATATGTGTATAATCAATCATTCCTTCTGCCTTAGCTGAATAAAAAATTTACTGTGCATGGTAAATATAATATAAACTGATTAAAATCCACAGAATACAACAAAGACCAAAGTTTACCCTAATAATGCAAACTATGGAAATTGGGTGATAATGATGAGTCAGTATAAGTGTATCAATTGTAACCTACACACCACTCTGGGAGGTCGGTGTGGGTACTGGGGGGAAGATGTTGAGGGCACAGGGAATTTAGAAACTAGCTGCACTTCCTACTCTATTTTGTTGTGAAACTAAAACCGTTCTAACACTTTAAGTTTATTAAAAAGAAACATTAGAATCTATCAATAAACATTAAAAACAATTTTGTAGATAGTTCTCAAATTCTCTTTTTAAAGCTTTATTTACTTATGCAAACAAGAACTAGGGTACAGGCCAGAGATATGGGAGGTGAGAGGATCTACCAGAACCAGAGTGGGGAGCAGAACAGGCAGATTGACTGGGATACAGTGCTGAGGGGAGCAGCAGTGGGCAAGGAAGGAGAGATCTACTGTGCTATGTGGGTCCCACCAGCCTGCGGCAGGGATCGAACTCGTGCTGCAGTGGCTGTAGTTTGCTTTATAGTGTGTTTAACCCATTACACCACTGGGGGTGGGGGCCTAAAAAATTCTTTAAAAATATTTTGTTCTCTTTCCTTCTAGCCTATTTTTTGTTCATATAGAATTTTAAATATTAAGTGATAATAGTTTTCAATTGGTAGTTCTACAAACATTTATCATGCAGTAAAGCAGCCTGCTCACAGGCATATCTCCACAATGGTCATGGTTTCTTGTATCCTCTGCCTTACAATTCTAATGGGTATTCCTCCCATTAGCAGAGCCAATGTCAGAATTAAATGGATAAAGGAATTGGCTGATACTTAGTTCCTGACTGTTCCCCCTGCATATCACAGATTTTTCTTTTGGTAAGTTGTTATTCTCTTGATGTTATTCAAAAAGACGTTGTCCAAAGAGTATTTTTGTAAGATTATTTCTTTAAAGCAGTATGGGGTATATGTTTTAATTTGGTATCTTAATCTTCTTTAGCAGCCACATTTTAAAATTTTAAGCCTGAAATATTCTGAAAGGAACTCTTAAAATAATTTCCCCAGTATTTTACAATCATGTCATTATTGTACTTTTGGCTTTTTAAGGTTTCAATAGGGTTTTAAGATAACCACATACCCCTTCTCACCCTGCCCTCCTTTAGACATTTAAACAGAGAAAAATGACACAGACAACAGTAATAATCTCAGCTTGAAAAATAACAATATGTACTCCAGAGCGCATGAGTCATCTTTATATGAACACAATTCAGGGGATTGCTTTATGCCAGCTCCTGCTTACTTAGAAAAAGGACAAAAAGGCATTTTGTAAAACTTTTAAATCATAGTGAAATTACTGTATTTTTTCTTTCTTTTACGACATTAGTTTTCAAGATCCTTCAATTACTATTTTTCCAATACCCAAACCTTTGTTCAAAATATACCAATAATTGAATTCAAAAATAAGAAATAAAAATGCATCTTAAGAATGTTGCAAAAGTATGTGCTTTTAGAGAAGGAAAATCACTTCATAAATCAATTTTTTTTTTGGGCTAGCTGGAAGCATGGGGAATGGGACAGGTGTGTGTGTGTGTGTGTGTGTGTGTGTATAAAATGGAGAGTGATATTTTTTGTCTGAGACCTACTTAGTATATCAAGTAAGAAGAGAAGTAAGAGGAGACAGTCCACAGCCTAATTAAATAGAATTCTAGATGACAGAATCAACATTGAGTATCTCAGCAAAGAATTTGCTGTTAGCTACAGTCACTGATACCAAGAATTACCACTATAAGCAAGATAAATGCTCAATGATCAGGACTGGAATCAAGGGCAAGACTTCCAGGCCATTCGATAGGGCTTCTCGGATGCTGGAGACTATCACCAAGGCACCAGTGGCTGGCTCACCTAATCCTTTCCCATGTAAGTCAACATTTGTTCTAACCATGTTTGGGTGTGACTGGAAAGTAAGCAAGTCACTGAAAAATAAGCAAGTCATAAATTTTGTTTTCAATGGTTAATGGAATATGCATTGTCTCTGGAAAATAATCCTTATGAACATTCCTATAGAACTATAGAACATTCCTATAGAAGAACTGCTGAGGGTGCCAGAAAAATCAGCCTACATCAATAGGTTAGACAAGTGACATCTTACACTGGACAAATTCAAGCCATAAAAACTTCAACTTATCTTCTTATTATGCCCCAAGCTTTCATTCACATATTCATTCAACACAAATTTATGATACATTTTCTATCAAATTGTAGATCTGTGGAGTAGAATTTCATAGAGGTTAAATATTAAATAAATAAATGAATAAATGGATTTCAAAATCATGTCTGTCAGATAGTTCTAGAAGTGTTGATTCTTTTCTCTAATTTGTTTTATTTCTTGTCTTTAGCATAGTGCTTGGACATACTGTGGATGCTCAAGGAATATTTGCAGAAATTTTATTTAGGTAAAAATAAAATTAGAAGTCAGAAAACGGAAAAAGGCTCTAAATGACTATATCCCTTAAGTAGTTGGTAGAATTACATTGAGCCAGGGGTTCCCATAGAAAAAGGAGAATAATTGACTAATGCCTGAACTGCCATCATTACAAGATGATTGGGATGAGAAAACCTTAATACTCCCGAAAACATTTACACCATTGTATATGGCCCTTTCATTTTGCTACTGCCTACAAAATAGTAAAAAAAAAAGATTTATTTTTATTTATTTATTAAATACAAGAACTGGGGTGTAGGCCAGAGGTGCAGTGGGGGAGGGGCGTCAGAAGATTCACCAGAGACAAAGTGGAGAGCAGAACAGGCAGACTGACTGAAACACACCACTGAGGGGAGCAGCAGGTGAGACAGGAGAGGTCTGCTGCGCCATGTGTGTTAGCTCCCTGGACAGAGATCGAACTCAGGCTGCAGTGGCTGGTGGGAGCTTGATAGCACCAAGACTTTAACCTCTGTGCCACCAGGCAAGCCCCAAAATACCTTTGTATAGAAGACACACACCTCATCCTTTTACTTTGCAATCTGGAATAGGTCCTCAGGTTGTATATGTGTGGGTAAAGCAAGCAGCAAGCTGAACACAAGTCATTTTTTTCGATCAATAAATTAAGGCATCCAGACTAAACTGAAAAATAAAACTTCATTTCTATCATTCCTTCACATTTTCTAGTCTGAAAAATGCAGTGGTATCAGCAGTAAGTGAGTCATGTTAGGAGAGGGCAGACATTCAGCATTTCGTACCGGAAGCCACCCTGTGCCCTGCTCAGATAATGAAATCCTCTCGAAAAGCATGATGTATTCTGTCTGTGAAATGTCTTTCCCTATTTCATAAAATTCAGGCAACCAGGAGAGTTCAGTTTGGGATAATCGATTTAACAAAGCCTGTGATGACTGATTAGGAATTATGAACTTTATTAACGTAACCTTTCAAATACTGCTCAAATTCCTTCCTATAGAGCTCGTATCTGTGTTCTATACGAAAGATTGCAAACCAAAGATACATCTGATTTTCTGATTCTTTTACAAGGGGAATAAACTAACAGATGAAAAACTAGAACTGGAATGAGGGAAAATCATAACAACAAACACCCACATTAGAAAATCTGATCGAGTACAAACAAGCCATCTGTATAGCCAGCACTACTTGTCACGAAAACAAAAAAAGCCTCATCTTTGGAAGAAAAAAAAAAAAAAAAAGACCTCCTTGGTTGCACAAGGGTTAAAGTCTCAAATTCTCAATGCTATCAAGCTAGCTCCAGCCACAGCGGCATGAGTTTGATCACCAGCCAGGCAGCCAATCCACATGGCAAAGCAGACCTCTCCTGTCTCACCCACTGCTCCCCTCAGCACTGTACTTCAGTCGATTTGCCTGTTCTGCTCCACACTCTGTCTCTGGTGAATCTTCTCACTATCCCCCCACACACACCTCTGGCCTATACCCCAATTCTTGTATGCACAAATAAATAAAATGAAACTGAAAAACAAAAAGAGCCATAGTTCAGTCTCTATATATTAAAGTAGTGCTTCTCAAACTTCCATGTGCATATTTATTTTTTTAAAGACTTATTTATAAGAGCTGGGATGTAGGCCAGAGGTGGGGGCGGTGAGAGGATCCACAAGAGACAGAGTGGGGAGCAGAACAGGAAGACTGACTGAAACACACTGCTGAGGGGAGCAGTGGGCGAGGCAGAAGAGGTCTGCTGAGCCATGTGGGTCCCCTCCCTGTCCAGGGGCAGGGGTCAAACTCATGCTGCAGAGATTGCGGCTTCATAGTGTGTTGCCTAGCCCACCGCGCCACAGGGAGGCCCCCATGTGTATATTTATATACCTGGAAATTTAGATTAGGTGAATGCCTCAAACTAGGGAACCAACAGCTTGCACCCTGAAGGTGCAGTGGTCAGCTCCATCGGAAACGGAAATTAAGAGTTTGACTCCTCCAGCATCTTTATAAAAGAAGCACCAGATACCACTCAGCACATTATTCCTGACTTGTATCAGTCACTGACATTGAGGCATCTACAATGAGTCCTCACTGAACTGTATCCTTTATATGCATTCAGCATATTAGCCTGAATCACTCTCAGGAGCCACGGAAAAAGCAGCACTGTAAAATAAGTCAGTATGAGAATACAGTAACAAATAAACAAAAGTGCCATGGAAAGGTACAATGGGAGGAGCTGTGCAGCTTTCACTAGGGTGTGGGGATGATGTGTTGAACTAAGTCTTTAAGGATGTTGGATTTTAACAGAGTGTTAGAGGCAGTGGGTAGATATTCAAGGTTGATGATTGTATTTGGGGGCGGTGATAAAAATGTTTTGGAACAAGCAATGAGAATTATACAGGTATGTAAATAAACTAAAAATGTCTGAATTATACACTTAAAAAAATTAATGTTCTGATTCAGTAGGTCTAGAGTGGGCCCGAACACCTACATTTCTAATATCCATATGCATATGATATGCGATCCTAGAATGCATAATATGTTAGTTGGCTTTTCCCAACCTCAACACTACTAATATCTTGGAACAAGAAATTATTTTTAGGACCTAACTTGTCCAGTGAAGCACGATGAACACTATCCCTGACCTATACCAACTGATGGCATAGGTTATGGCATTGCTCTGACCAGTAGTTTCATTTCAAAATGTTGCCAGATATTTCAAAATGTCCCTTAGAAGACAGAATCACCCACAGTTGAGAACCACTACCCTGGGGGATTGAATGATGCTGGCTTTGAAGACTACAGCTTGCAGAGGGCTTTGCTGGGTTCCTCCATTAAATATGAATCCCTCCACAGAGTGGGGGGCATGTGAGGTTAAGAGCAAGACATGTTCTGGACATTTCCTAATAAAATGACTCAGGGCTTATTCAATTTATAAGGGCCTTTCATTGGGCCTGTTCTTTCCAACAAGTACAGATATATACAAGTCCAGGCTTTGGGAAGCATGGCCAAAGGGATGTATTTTGAGGAGGTAAGACAGAACTTGGACTTGAGTGTAGGGATGTTCATATAATCTTAGGGCAGTACAAGAAGAAGTGAAAAGAAGACAAGGGTATGGGAGAGGTGAAGGATGGTGACAAAGCATAAATGTCCCTTATCCCTCAGTGTTTTTGTACAGAAACTCTTAAAAGACTGTACGTTCTAAGTTCAAGTTTGGCTTTCTAGATCATTATCAAGGAAAGCTTATCAAAATAGAAGAACAAAACATACTCATTTAATGATCTATTTAAACTATATTTACAACTTTTAAATGTGTTCTATCTGAGCCTCTATTTACCCTTTGCCTTTGACTCCATAAATATGAAGGGTTGGTAAAAATTTCTAAATGTTCAATACTAGGGTAAGAACCTTATTACTGGGAGAAACTGAGAGTATCTCACTATAAATTTATTTTTATGCATATAAGAATTGGGGTATGGACCAGAGGTGTGGGCAGGTGAGAGGATTAGCCAGAGATAGTGGGGAGCAGAACAGCATATCCACTGAAAGCCACTGCTGAGGGGAGCACAGGACGAGACAGGAGAGGTCTGCTGCACTGTGTGGGTAAGCTCCCTGACTGGGGATTGAACACATGTTTCAGTGGCTGTGATACCTTGATAGTGCTACACGTAACCCCTGTTCCACCAGGAAGGCCCAAGAGTATCTTATTATAAGAGAAAGTTACTTCCACTTTAACAAGTAAGATATGCCAAGAATCACATAACATAAAACAAAGTTTAACTCGGAACCCACAGTTCCTTATAAGTCTATATGACTCATAGATTACTTTCTCTGTACTATACTAGGAAATAGCAACTTTTTCTGTTAAGGGTTTTGTGAAGAGTTAAGCCCTATACAAATTTTAGGCTTTGAAAGCTAAATAGTTCCTCTGGAACTACTCAGCCCTGCTGTCTTGAAAGCAGTCATGATAATACATAAACAAATGACTGTGGCAGTCTTCTAATAAAAATTTTGTTACAAAACTGAAGTGCAGTTTGCTAACTCTCTGCTATACATCCCTACCCCAAGACAAAGGCACTTTCAAGTAAACCCCTAGGCATGCTATTAAGTGATAACCAACATCTTTTCCACACATTAAAATCAAATCACACAGTATGTAGGAGATATAAACCTGTACGGGTAGTTTTTTGTAACAGATTTTATCTTCATTTTGCCCATCTGCCCTCAGAGTCTTGATTGTAACAGCATTTGTCTTTCATATTGATAAGCTTATATCTCTGCAGAGTTGTGAAGACATGAGATGAGAAAACATACATGTAAATCTAACCAACAAATAAATAATCCATATCTTCATGTTAAAGCCATGTGTCATGGGTATTCAGTGATCTTAACTGTGGGATGAGTGAATTAAACATCAATAAATGAATGAACATCAGTATTTAATTCTTTATTTAGAATTGGCACAAATCTTCACAGTGATGTGAATAAATAACAAGTTTTCTTTGGTCTAGTCTGAATTATTTATTCATTGATTTTGTTGAAATGGGGTATGTACTACACTCATCTTAGCTCACATCAGTCAATACTGGGACGTCACTTTTAAATACTGGGTTATTCGTTAGTTCTTAGAAAGAGATCTCAACCATTGTTCACACGACCTTTACAGAGTTTATTCATGTATCAACACTTTACCGACGGTATTTTTAAAGATGCTAGTTCCCTTCATTATGTTCTGTTAAATCATCATCATAAACAACTTAATCGGTTAGGACATAGCATCTCCCGTGTTTACTTGGTATGCTTGTTTTCTCTTTGGTTTAAATCTACATTCTCTGTGGAGTTAATTTTCTGCTCTTTTTTGCGTGCAGCTTATTTCTGTTCTTTGGCTGAGCAATAATGTGATGGGTACTAGGGTCTCTTTCTTTTGGGAATGAGTAACTTCTTAATTGCAATATGACCTGAAAACTCATTCTCTTACTCAGAGAAAAATGTGGAGAGTCTCAGTTTCTGATATAAAATCATTAAATATTTTTTTTCCTGGCAGCTGAAGCTCATTATCAGGTGGCCCACTAAGACTATTAACTGGCAATATAATCAAAATTAATCCATTTTCTTTATTCTGAAAGCACCTCTAGTATCTTAATAAGTTTTGTACATGGGCCTAAAGAACATCTGTGTAATAGAGGGTCTTTGTTTAAAAAAAATGGGTTTTATTTTTCTGAGTAGATTTAACTTCCCATTTAAATGGAAAGAAGGAGAGATTTCCCATACAATCTTTACCTTCCACCTGTATAACCTTTCCCATTATCAATAACCCCCACCAAGTGAAACACTTGCTACAACCGATGAAGAACGCTTTTTTGCCTTAAGCCATCCACATACAGACACAATACTATAGCTTATCAAGAAAGACAAATATAAAATTAAAAATTGAAAATGAGGACTATATTCTCATTCCCTACCTTTCACTTGCAATCTGCATCAGGTTCTGGTGTGAGGAGGGAGGCAGACTGAGAAAACATTGGTGAGACAGTGAAAATGTTTTCAGGCCGAAATATTCAAAAATACATCTGCAAGGCCAAAAAGAAATACATTACACAGAGAACATGGGGAAAAGTGCTCCCAAGATAGAAAACCAAGGTTCCTTGCTCATTTCTACCTAAAGCTGCTTTATTTAAGGTTTTCATTCTTCTTTTCCTGTAGCTAATACATCTCCCAAATTCCGCAATTATCACACATGAGTAAAGCAGAGAAAATGTGCTCGGCTTTCTACAGCACTTCACAGCCTATCCTTGATAATAATAATGGTGATGGACAGGAGTTTTATTTCTGGAAGCACAGTCACCATGTAAAACCAAATTATCAGATTTCAGGGCCAAAAAGAACATTTTGTTGGATGTAATAGTTATAAATCATTCCTCTCTAGACTACTGAAAGTTGTGGCTTTTAGCAAAGAAATATATCAAATGTAGTTTAATATTGATTTTTTTTCCTTTGGAAATGCATTTCAACCAAAAGGACCCCATAGCTTAGTAAATCTACATGTAATTTTTATGCAGTGTACAGTTACACTTTTCCTCTTATTTTATTGAGAAATGTTTATGACAGTTCATTCAATTTATTCTCCCAAATCTGTCTTGCTATTTATAGTAGTGCACCAAGAGGGATGTGGCCTCAAATTTATTGGGAAGAGCAGAATTTGTGTACTGAAAAGGAGTGAATGATCCCAAGTAGATGCAACACCCAAAGCTCCTTTTGTGAAGCTCTTCTTTTGGAAAAAATGTCTTACATTCAGCTTATCATATTTTCTAATGCGTGGCCCCATCACTTGAGTAAGCCATAAGTTATTGGACTAGATTTAAGTGACTGGACAAGAGAGTTCACAAAAAGGCTGTATAGATTACCTTGCTGGATTTTGTGTTGAAATACAGAGCGAAATTAAATCTAATGATACATACATATTATAAGGGAATGGAAGATATGGGTAAGTATAAGCTTTAAAGCAGAATAACTTTAAATCAACTTATTTCTATAGAACTTTATATATGATATTCAAAAAAAGAATTATTTCCATCATAACACAAATATGGGAAATGCTAAGTTGATTTCCTTATTCTAAGATTTCTCAGAATGTTTAAACCACTGATATGAATTGTGAATCACTGGAAAAGTAATACCCAAAACTTTAGCTGTGGGTTCTAAGTTGTTTTTAAAATAAACTTGTTAACATGTCATAGATTGTTAAATTCACATGAATGCAGTTTAGAAAAAGCTGAAATAGAAGAACATAAGAAATAAATCGTTTTTTAAAACAATGTTATATTTGGGCCTCCCTGGTGGCATAGAGGGTTGAGCACTGCACTGTGAAGCATCTGTAGCACAGCAGTGCGAGTTCAATCCCTGGACAGGGAGGGGACCCACATAGCATGGCAGACCTCTCCTGCCTCGCCCGCTGCTCCCTCAGCAGTATGTTTCAGTCAGTCTGTCTGTTCTGCTCCCCAATCTGTCTCTGGTGAATCGTCTCACCTCCTGCAACTATGGTCTGTACCCCAGTTCTTTTATGCATAAATAAATCTTTAAAAAAAACAATGTCACCTTTACTGAATCCCCAAAATTGGTGGAAGAGTACAGTTGTCTAAAATAGGGACCAAGGGACACAGGTGGCAGGGGGATACCAAGATATTTTATCAATAGGTATTGACTTGCTTAAAAATTATTTAATGCTACTGAACTATGTGCTTCATGTTATAAAGAGTTGTTCTAAAATTTGGAGCTCTCTTATTGTTCTATTATCCTTAATAAAAACACTCAATTTATTGTATTAGATCAATGCAGAACAATTTATCTAGTTCAGCATTTCAAATGAGAATAGACTCCTTTTGCCCTAATTGAGTAGACATTTGAATGGAGAACTTTAATGAGTACAAAGGGTATAGATAAAACAATTACAAATTTAATTGTTGCCTCCTGTCTTTTTTTGAATTCATGGGTGGAAAAAAAGGAGGCCCTTGAGGGTGAAATTTCCTACTCCAAGTAGAATCACAAAGTGGAGAGAGACAGGCCACGTTTTGGTAGTTTGTGGCCAACCTAACAAGGATTTCTACTGGACTTGGACACATGACAGATTATTCATTGTCTGATCATTTTCCCTCTCCTTTTAACAGGACCCCCATCATCACCCCACATAAAATTCCTATTGGTGTGGCAATGTGCCCTGTTTTCTTTATAGATGAGATAGTAACACGGATGGAAGGATGGAGATTCATAGAAAGACCTTGTGTGCTTCCCTTTTGTTCCTGCCTGTTACGTACAAAGTGGGTCTGTAAGGAGTCCAAGTGAGGACTTAAAGATCTTAAGCTCATATATGAAAACCACTCTCTTCCTATGGTCAACTTACTTTTAATTCAATATTTTGAGGGTTATCTTTATAACCTGCATAATCCTGTTACCAATTAGTACAAGGGAGGGTAGAGAACATCTCGGGTTCTGAGGTGCAGGGAAACAACAGAGACTGGGGACCCGTGTTATGCCAGATCACTGCAAAGTTATGGCCATAAAGCATTCATGTTTCTAATAATTATGTTTAATTTTGCCTTCTAATTAGTGTTTCCCGACACTTAGGGATTATTGGGCTGCAAAGGCACAAGAAATGTATTTTAAAGTACACAGCAAATCTCTTTGATGTCATCAATTCAGACTGTCTTTTCACTTGGGTCCTTAACTGCTTGCAATAAAGTCAATTTCCATCACTTTTCTTTATATTTAAGGTATATAGAGTTCCACTAATTGAAGATATAACTTCATAATAAAAGAAAAAGCTTATTTTTAATAAAGTTGCATTTGTTTTCTGTACTCAAGTTACTAAGCTTGAAATTGTCCTAGAGGATCCTGAATATGTTAAGATCAAGCAGAAACTGATTTCTTCCTTGTCCCACATTTGGGGCACTATTGAAGTTAAAACAAATGATGTCTAGTTTTTCCTTTTTTCATTTTTCCTCTTACATATCGCTTCTCGGCCTTTTGGCTAAGATCAAGTGTAGCATTTTTCCTCTTACAATGATTTAAGTTGCATTTCTTTAAAGATGTATTCTTATTTATTTTTGCATACAAGAAATGGAGTGTAAGCTAGAGGTGCAGGAGGTAAGATGATTCACCAGAGACAGAGTGGGAAACAGAACAGGCAGATCAACTGAAATGCACTGCTGAGGGGAGCAGCAGGAGAGACAGGAGAGGCCTTCTGTGCCATGTGGGTTGGGTCACCTTCCTGGCCTGAGATTGAGACCCATAACTGAATGATGTAGCAGTGTCTGGCAATAGCCTGACAGCACTGAGATTTTAACACCTGCTCCACCAGGAAGGCCCTAAGTTTTTCTTCTAGGAGAAGTCACACCTGTAAGGAAACATGTTACTTGTGAATGATATAAAATGTGTGCATGCATCTGTATCTAATCTCATTTGCTCATTTGTTGTCATTGTATATATATTTGCCATTACAACGTAAAATACATATATATGATGTATATATATAACAAATATTAAAAACTAATGATCACTTGCATAAATATTTCACAAATATTAACAATCCAATAGAAACATCTTCATATTTAAATATTTGTATTATCACTTATATAAATCAGTTTTATAATTAAAAGTATGTTCTACCATTTTTTTTTAAAGATTTATTTATTTATGCATACAAGCACTGGGGTACAGACCAGAGGTGTGGGGGGTGAGAGGATTCACCACAGACAGAGCGGGGAGCA
>JAGFMF010011862.1:577560-632669 GCA_019455555.1 Galemys pyrenaicus
CCCCTCTCTGGCCGGCAGCAGGGATCGAACTCGTGCTGCAGTGGCTGCGGTTTGCTTCATAGTGCATTGCTTAACCCACTGCGCCACCAGGGAGGCCCTGTTCTACCATTTTATCTTTCCCTTTCTTCCTACCACACTTCTTAAGAAGTTCTCATCTTGAACAGGATATTCTTGATACTATCATCTTTGGGGAGGGGAAATATTTCTTTATATCCCTAGCCTGTAAAGAACACAACACCACTGTGCTTTAACATACAGAAAACAAATTCATTTGCCTGTGATTAGTCAGATACACGTACCTGTAATAAGAAGAAAGTACTTGTTGTGCTTTTATAAAAAAATAACTGATGTATATAAAGTAGAATGGTAGAGTGGGAAATAATAGAGATCACGGGCTGAGTCATTTTTCTGTATTAAACTATGTAGATGCTACTGGACACTGCTGGTAGCCATTGCCTTCACTTGCTCCTGATCTACCCACACTACAGAATGGTGAAAAGCCATCTGGCTCTTTTGGTGCCATACACTCTTATCTTTGGTTTTTCAGGCAACATGCTCTAAACAATTGAGGTTAATCTCAAGGACAACATGCTTCATCAAGCAGAACATTTAATTTACAAGTAAAAGTGAAACAATAGAAGAAAATCATAGGAGGGTGAATTCATGAGCCATCCCATCTGTTTTCCCTAAAATTCTGTTTTGTTTTGTCTTGCTTCCTTAGCTAAGATAGGTCCCTTTAATCTGTATATTACTGGACTTAATGTTTTAGATGGTCTGTGATTAAATTCTGAGATCCCCCAGTAATATGATATATATATATATATATATATATATATATAACTCCCCCCAATTTTACACATAGTTATAATACCTATTTGGAAGGTGAGGGCTTCTGTTTTTTAGTTCCAGATTGCAGTGGGGCTATGATAACGTTATGTGTCAATGATGTCTTACAATGAAGAAGTACTAAATTCTTAAATTACTTTAGATCTTATTATGGATAGAAGATGTATTCAGTGGTTGTGTCTCTTTCTTTAAAATATTCACAAGTTGTCTCTGGACTTTCAAATGGTTTCAAATCAATTTTCATATTGTCATCACAACAACCTGTGAGTTGTGCAAGGCTGGTACAACATACATTAATGCATTTGGAAAATAAAATCCAGACACTTTAAAGATATTTTTCATGATCTAAGGGCAGAGCTATGATGATAAACCAGATATCCTTACTCCATGTACAATAATATTTTAATTTTACCTGAAGCTTCAGTGTTATACACTGGAAGCTCACTCTCTTCTTACTGTTATTTGTTAGATAATTAACTTTGATAAAGTCAAGTCTTCATTGGAAACAATTGGGACAATACATCTCCCTATAATGACAAAATAATTCAGAATAAAGCAGCTCTTCCCCAAGGAAGCACTGAACACAGATTTGACATTCCAAATATAGTTAGCTAATTTCATAATAACCAAAATGTTTTTTAAAGTGCTTATTTAAAATCCAGAACTAAGAAATCTATGTTCAAGGAATTCATGAAAAAAAAAAATGCCATAAAGACCGCTATACCATTGCTTTTTATTCAAAGAAGCTTGGGACCATTTTGTAATTTTTCACTTCTGCCCTTTCAGTTTATGATTGCCTTAAAATTCTTTTCCTGGGTGTGAAATCTAATTAAGCTTAACACAAATAATACCCTTATTAATAAAAACTATTCAGAGATATGATTCATATCCAATACTTCTACTCTTGTTCCTAACTTCATTTCCAGAAAAAAAGCACAAATATAAAAATCAATTCTCATTAATCTTCATAGTCTATCAAAAAAAATCAAAATTAAAGGAAAACTGGGCTCTTTTAACATATCATGTTACATAGCCAAATTATCTTTGCTTTCATACATTAGCCATGTATATAAGCTTCTTCAAAGCTTATATATGTAGATAAAGCTAATTAGACACAATTGGAACAAACTGTGAATTTTAGAGTACCTGAGTTTTAGCAATTGATATGAACAAAAGAATCATTTTAAAAGTGCTAGTCACTTGTTAATGGAACCCTGCAATGAATTCTTTTGTGATATGAATAATACCTTTCACAATGTAAAGTTTCATTCCCTAATTCACATGTGTAATCAGCTTTCATGAACTGAAGCATGGCTATACAGCCACCACCTTATCTTTGTAACAGCTGTCAAATAAATACCTAAGTCCTTATTTGCAGGAACTTTAATTCCATCTCTCCTGGTCCAAGCACAGAGGTGCAGACTTGCCAAAGGGTGGCTTCACACGATGTGTCAGTCAGGTAGACTTCTGGGAAATAACAGTGTCAGAAAGATCAGCCTGGCATGAAGCTATCAGCAAAGAGGCCTCTTTTTGAGAATCTGGAATTACCAAGCTGTAGATGCAACTGGATTCCAATTACCGGCAAACAACCCTTGGAGAGGCATTGTTTTGTTGTGGTTTTTTTCCCCTTCCCACTTAGATACAGCAAAGAGTGACTGTCAGGGTCAGAAGCATGAAAAATGAATGAGAGTGATGTCACTACCGGCACACCAAGGAGACTCACAGTCAGGCTCGAAGGAATGGGGAGAGTTTTGGAGATAAGATTAAGCTAAAAATGACAGGTTTTGGCAAAAGCTGGATGAGTAGATTAAAAAAAAAATGCAGACCATAGGATTTACAGTTTAGAAAGAGGTAGCGATGCACAGAGAATAGCCTTAGAGGAAGAATGAGTAGGCTAGGAGTCCTTTACCTGGAACTTGTATTTTTATAAACAGATATAGTCAAAACAAAAAGGAATAATATCTGGTAGTATAAAAATATATTTCTCAAAAAATGAAAGTGTATATTTTGCTCTGTTCCACTTTAAATGTTCTACAAAAGTAAAATTCTTGGTCCTTTAAGAAATATGATCTTTGTAGACTGATATGGAATACATAGGAAACTGATAGTTCCTGGCAAAATAATCGATTCTGTCATGGAATGGAAATACTAGCTCTGAGGAGCATGGAACTAGACAGGTATAGACATGTAGAAAATCATGAAGTGACTTTGTTCTGGCTAGGAAAAGCTTATCACAAAGACATTGGATATCAAGCTCTCTCTCTCTCTCTCTCTCTCTCTCTCTCTCTCTCTCTCTCTCTCTTTCTTTCTCTCGCTCTCTCTCTCTCTCTCTCTCTCTCTCTCTCTCTCTCTCTCTCTCTCTTTCTTGCTCTCGCTCTCTTTCTCGCTCTCCTACCCACACCCCATGTTCCCTTGAACATGAAGCTGCATAGAGCAAAATGTCAATCTTTTATGTTAAAAAGACAAAGATTGGTTGGATACACAAGGCTCAGCACAGACCAGTTCAATGAAAAAAATATCATTTACATCCAGAAGATACATCACAGGTTGTGGAGTCCACTACTGTAGATATAAGATGAAAAAAACTTTGGCCAGGAAATAGAAATAAGACTGTCTTACAAGTGTAAACGATCAAAGCATAGGTGATTTAGGCATTTTATCATTTTAGAAGGTTGAACATATTTTGTAATTCATAATCTTTAGACAAGTATTACTTGTGTGATAGTATATTTCCCTGGGTTTCCTAACCATGGAAATTGCAGAAATGGGCTGAAATACACAATTTCAGCTAACTAACTGAAGTCTTGGGTCCAAAGAAAGAATAAAATTTCCACCAGGCATGGTAGAAAAACTGATATCCAGCAATCCAAGTAGACAGGTGGCAGAACTAGAAAGTTAACCAGCTTCTGTTTTATGTTAAATCATAACATAAGAGACCAGAGTCTAAACAGGAAACCAACATACTCCTAAGAGGTCCTAAAAATAGGCGCTAACCATAGTCCTAATGGAGCGAGATAATCACTTTCAGGAATGAGGGATGATGTGAGTTTGACTTCAGCCTTTGTGTGAAGGACTCTTCTATATGGATGGATAAGCACTAGAAAGAAAATATTGCTCTTGGAGACATGACAGCTCTTTAAAATCAATGATTGGTATGTGACAGATTAAAGCATGTGTATAAGTGCGAACACCCACACATTCTTAGAATCCATTTTTACCTGTAAAAAGAGTGAGCTCTTCCGAAGACTTCCAGTTTCTTGAAGTAAGGGTGTGTGTAAAGTATGCAAATTGGAGAGTTTTTGAAGGAATTAAATGTTTTACATAAGAAAGGATTAAGGAAGAAGTGCTCCTAGATGCTGAGAAAAGCTGTAACAAAATTGCAAAAGGATACAGGATAAAGGGAGTTTGCCTACAGAAGTGGGAGATGTCTTTGAAATAGAAAAAGAACACAGGACAAAGAGAAAGCAGAGGTATGTTTTGCAGAACTTTGCTTTGTTTTTGTGCTGTGGCTTGTGACATACTACTTCTGTCTATATTCTCAAGGAACCATTTATTCAACAATGCTTTGGGAACTGGATTTATATGGCTTTTTTTTGAAATGAGGAGGTGCCAATGCAAATTTCCAGGTGGTGAAAAACCTGAACTTTAAAGGGTGTAGGGACAAACATGGGTTATTGTCAGAGGAGGAGACTGGAAGTGGCATGATGGTTATCATTTTCAACAACTTATTTATAACTTCAAGCTATACTCAGTGTTCAGTGAAGCATTTTCTTTAAGAGTTTAAATAAAACTCCTTACATTAGCGTACATGGAAGTATGTTTAAAGATTTATACCTTGTCTATTGAAGACACAGCAGTTTAGACTATAAAGCCATACAATTCAGGGGAATTTACTGTAAAGGTATAGAACTGAAAAGACACAATCAACAGATTTTAGCTCCCTTAATATTTTAAACTTTCAGCGTTATTAGACATACTGTTTAAAGGTTCAGTGCAAATGAGTTCATTAGTCAGTTAGTGACACTCAGGAGGGAAAAGGAGTGATGGGTTACAACCCTCACTCCTGTGTTTGCTGCCCCTGTGCTCGAAAACACCTCTGTAAGCAAATCTTTAGAGTAATCCTGTTTTCAAAAGGCATACAACCATTGCCAGGAGAGTAAAGACCAGATACTCATACCTTCAAATAACTAAATGACACAGTTTTGAATACACTATAAATTAGTGTCTTGGCAAGTGTTTCCAAGGAGACCTATACGTTAGTTTTATGGAAATCATATTTTTTAATGTTGTAAACCAAATAAGAGTTTCTTATATGTTCAGCAGAAACACAAAAAAATTCTTAATACAAATATAAAAAGTGATAAGCAAAAGACAATAAGGCTGGGCAAAGTTTGTATATCAACAATTTTTGGAGTAAAATTATATCTATAAAATTATATAATGATAAATTTAGAACATACATATCCCATATATATGAGAGACTATGTGTGTGTATACATATATATGTTCTGAAATGATTTCATGAATCTGATCTTTAGGTTAAAAAATACGTTTCGATGTTATTATTGCAGAATTTCTGAGGATGCAGGTATGAAAGTACATCCAATAGCATAATATACATTTATATTACGGAAATAAAGCATTATAAAACAGCAGTGATACTCCTCCAAAATGTACACAAAACACATACACACATGCACACACAGACAACCATATACAAAAATCTTTTTGTCGGATTCAGAATTGTAGCTTTTATAGTTTGTATGGGATATTTTAATTTAAATGTTAAAGTGAAAATTTAATGTATATGTAATCTTTCTGTATACATAGTGTGATTAGCTACAATTTCATAATATCATATATATATAGATTTTTTCATGATTTCAGATGACTATATATATATTAAAAGTGTGACAGTCTAGATAATATTGGTATTACAAACCAAAATTGTTTTTTGCTTTCCCAAGTTGTTTTAGCTTTTATTTTGAATGTTGCACAGCTATGTATTTATCCTTATTTTGAACACTAGAAATGAGAGATATATTAAAGCAAGATCATTTTTATCTGACTAATAAATATCACCAAGAATCAGACTGTGGAGATGAATATATTTATTGAGGCTTTCATACAACTATGTCTATGCCCATCTATAGCTGTGGCTGTTTTGCAAATGAAGCCATGGAAAGTAAATGAAATTAACTTCCTTCCTTCACTCCCTCCCTCATTTCCTCCTTCCCTCCCTTCCTTCTATCGATGATTAAATCACACATCTCAAATGTGAAGTCCAAGTTGACACATGGGATCATTTTAAACTACCACATAATGATACCGCATGAAGGTCTGACCCTGATTGTGAGTGAGGCAAATTTTGCAAATTTTACTAAAGATGAAAAAATAAAGAATAGAATTCTTACATTATAGAATGAATTCCTAAAATTAGGCGAATGCTTTCAAGATATAGTGATAAAACTGGAAACAGTGATTTTTCCATTATTTAAAAATATTTAAAAACTAACCTGGGTGGAGAAATATATGAAATATTTAATTACTGGCATGCCTAAAAACTCACTTGAAACTGGAAGCAAGTTCAGATATAGTTAAGCACCATACCTTACAATTTTAAAAGTGATATCAAAGTGTTCAATATTGCATTTCATATTTTGGATATATTTTTTGACATTTATAACAAATTAATCAAAAATAATTTCTACTAGGTCCTTTTCTTATGTGGACCACATAGTTAAACATCTCATTGAAAAATTGACACTATTTGATAAATTGATAAAAATTATCATGAAAGTTGATAAATTCTGTGAATCAGAGGAATGAATTGAACACTAGTGGGACTTCAAAATGCTGGATCGGTGATTTCCCTTTTTGTCAAACTGAAAATGAGAAAAATTACCTGCTATCAAGTTGAAATGTGTCATTTACCATCAAACATGCTTTTCAAAATTGCATGTCTCACGAAAATCTAAGAGAAAATCTGACTTTGTAATCAATAAACATAATTATATTGGAGGATAAAATATGAAATAATGAACCATTTGCCTTGCTTATTTCATACAGTAATGGAAGATTAAATATTTTATTCCATATTGAGTTTTACTGATTTTAAGAAGAAATATGTTAAAATAGCAATCACCTTATTTTTATTTTTTTCACCTTATTTTTAGAAGGGGGGCGAACATGACTTTTTCATTCATGCAGTTTCAGAGTAACAGTAATTGACTAAATAATTTGATCCTTAAAAATAATGGAGGCAAACTTTTTAACTACTTGGAGCTCTGAAAATACTGAAGAACATGAAACCTTGGGGGTTAAAAAGAACATTACAATTATTTACTGAAAAATAATAAAAGTTTGCAACATTTTTTTTCTTTTACTTTATTGAGTCAATGATGTTCTCAGGGACAAGTTTCCTTAACATATTTTTATGGAAAAAAATGTGATGTCATTAGTTGGTTTGACCAAGCTTTCTATTTGGAAATTTGTAAACACCATATAGGATAATTACTATGAGATTTTGCTAAGATTATTTTTGCTCAGTGACCTTTTATTTCAAATACATTTAATATAATAAAAGGTTGGGGACCTCCTTGGTGGCACAGTGGGTTAAGCAATGCACTGTGAAGCAGACCACAGCCACTGCAGCACGAGTTCGATTCCTGCCACCAGCCAGGGAGGGGATCCACATGGCGTAGCAGTCCTCTCCTGCCTCACCCTGCGTTTCAGTCAGTCTGCCTGTTCTGTTCCCGGCTCTGTCTCTGGTAACTCCTCTCACCTCCCTGGACTCTGGCCTGTACCCTAACTCTTATATGCATAAATAAATAAAATCTTTAAAAAAAATAAAAGGTTGGCAGCAATTAATTTGATTATCATTCATCAAATGCCATACATAGAAAATAACAAAATATTTCTGTTATATTAATTCTATTCTACTTCTTTCCAAGTATTTGGGATACAACAATTAAGCTAGTTTCATAACTTTTATAGTTTAGCAGCTTACATGAAATAATAAAGCAATGTAGAGCAAGTTTTCACCTATCTTGCAAACCACATTGGTAGATATTTACTTATAATTAAAGGGATTAAGTTAATGCTTTAGAGAGTTCTTACTTCAGGCAGATACTAAGAGTCTATGAAAACAAGTTCTTATGTTCAAATGTCTTTTTGAAATGTATAAAGGCAGAATATTGATAACAATTTTTAAATACATTTTGCCAATACAACTATACATCTCTCACACGCCTGTTTCAGTCAGATGAATGGTATAAAATTGAGGATGGTATGAAGAAATAATTAAAGAAAAAATACCTAAAAGTAGATAAAGAAAAATGGTATGTAATTAAAATTTATTATCTTTTTGCTGCTCTACTATGCTCTTTGGAGAAAATCTCATTTATCTTTCATGAAAATAGTTTGAATCATGTAGTCTGAACTTATTTAAAAGAAATGATATTGAGAGTAAAGGTAATTATGTTTAAGTTATTAGTCAAGATGTGGAAACAGATTGCTTACATTCTTTTAAATATCTACAGTATTTTAATTTTTCACTATTATAGCATGAGTTTTTTGATGATACATTAGACAGAGAAAATTTTAATTCATTTAAAAAGGCATATTTAGTTTCCTTGGCCCCACCTACTTACTGGTTCAAGTGAAAATTAGTGAAAAAAAACTGAGACCACTAGTGATGTTTGTAGACTATGAAGTCTAAGAAGTTTTGAACACAGAAAGAAAATACTATTACATATACTATATATGTTATATATAATTCATTTGTCTTTTATTCTAAAATGTTTTCTCCATATGTATACACACATACATATGTATGTATCTCACATATGAACTATAACTCAGATAGGAGAAGATCCTAAATGTGGCAAGACCATATAATTGAAGACAATGTAACATTCTTTTCATTTACACTTAAGAAAACACTGGTATTCCAGATACAGTTTTACACACTTACCTTCTCGCCGTCAAAGGTATCTAACAAAGTGGTAATGCTGGAAGAAGATTCTTGATGCAAGTATTATTAAGATTAAAGAAATAAACAGAAACGATCTTTAAGAGACTATACAGCAAACTGAAAGCTGGAAAAAAATTAAGCTTAGCAGCTCTAGCATAAAATAAAATACATAAATGCACTTCATACACAAAGAAAATTTTTGTTTGTTTTAATCCAAATATTTCACACCTGGAAGTCAATACTATCTTAATTTGATGGCCTAAAAGATGAAGTATGAGTAGATGATATGTTAGCACTGGGAGAAACAACACAGGACACAGGGAGGCAGGTCTGTGCACTCTGCCAGTCAGCACGGCCTGTGGAATGGAAGCTGTGAGGAGTCTGATGTTTCTCTTCTTTTTATTATTTTTTAAGCTGTTGCTGTTTTAAATGCACCACTCTGTATATCGCTTGTATTTTGCTAGTGTTCTCCTAAATTCCTGTTTTTTGCGTGCATGTACATTTAAGACTGCTACTTGAAACGCTGCTTTAGCATCTGACCACTAGGGGGTACTCTCATTGCACATTTTACTGTATGAACAGAACAGTAGCGATCTTGCCAGGGAGTGTAGCGAGATCCATTCTATTTTTGACTAATTTTAACCCTGAATTTGTTTTGGTATTGTTATTTTTCAAAAAAAAAAAAAAAAATCTCTGGCCCAAGGATTTTACCTCACTGCATTCTTCTTTACGAAACAAATCACTGCTAAGGTCTGTCTGTTCCGATACCTCAGAGTGGTTCCTGAAGCAACTAGGAAGATGAGTCCCTTCTAATTTTGCATTGTGTTTCTGTTCTTTAGGCAACTTATAAACCCTCATGGGCATGCGGAATCAAGTTATTTCAATCATATAGCTGCTTATACTTATTTTCTATTAAAGAAGTCAGACAAAAATGTATATAGCTTGATTATATTAAAACATTTGTATAACTTGATTACACCATAAGACACATATTTTTAAAACTCAAAATTTCAATGTAAAAATAACATATTATCTCTTTAAACTTGAAACTATTAAATTTCATTGTAATACTGCTACTGTAAAGAACTGATTCTTCTATTATGCCATTTAAAAAATTTTAATAGTGAACTATTATCTAAATTTTATATTACAATCATGTTCACATGTAACAGATTACTATAATGCTATAGTATGACTTCCCTTAACAAAATAATGATGTAACAACCTATTAAAATTTATATAAACATGAAAATGTTATATTTCCAGGATGGCAGTTCAATGACTTTGTTTCTTATATTTAAATAATTATAGATGTAAATTTCAGCATCTGTAATAAGTTATTAATATAAAACTGAAAATACAGTCCTTAGTCATAGAAAAATACCAGGAAACATTTTTTGAAGACTTCAAAATGGGCTGAATATTAGTGCATATATTGTCTAGATTACCCACTGAGGTTATCTACATTTTCCATTGCTTTTCTAAACTGTAGAAAAATGCTAATAATAAAAATTATTCTTGTGTGTAGAATGTAAATTAATTATAAAGTCAACATCTTTGACAAACCTTCATCTAGTATTTCTTTATGTCATGATTTTGCCTTTTTGGGCAACTGATAACAAGTTTATTATTTAAATTAATGACTATGGATTCTGATTAATAAATGTTAAATTCCATTAAAAGAACAATGTACATGCCATGTCAGCAGTTTATACGGCATGTATAAGAGTGCTATACATGCCATATGTTTTCAATAATTTCGAATAAATTCATGTGGGTTTTAGATATCTGCATTGTAACTTAGGCAGTAAGAGTTGTGGAGTATATGTTAGTACTATTGCCATATAATATGATCATATTTCTCCTCTACTTTGTTCCCCAACTCACTGCTTTCTGAATCCAATTGCAACAAGTTCAAAAATAACTTTTATATTATTAGAAGATGTGGGGACTTCTTTTCAGATAGCCTCAAATTTGTTCTTATGATACCAGTAATCTTTTGATATAGAACTAAACAAGATATAAATGGTTCTGTAAATACAGATCCTCAGTTATATGTGAGTAAAAAGGGGCTTATTCTCCATGGGGATGGCTTACATTTAGAAATTTCACTTCAAAGAAACACTATTCCTTTTAAACTAAACAAGACTCAGGTAGTTCCACTCCTACAGTCAGATCTACGTGACCATTGGTTGCTGGCTGAGCAGCCTAACTGTGCAAGCCAGGATGGCAGTTGCCCATGGTAACAACCTTTAGAGAACTCTGACTTTAGATATCACCTGGCTGTTCAAACATCACTGAAGTATCAGCTGATAATAAAACTATGGGTACCAGGTGTAAGAAGAAGCTAAAATGGGAGTCATACAGATTGTCTCTACTGAAGATAAAACGTGAAGTCACATACCCCACCTAAATCAGGTGCAAAACCTCCAATATGGGATGTAAAGCAGATTATTTTAAGTATTCTTTTAGCTCAGTAGTTCTGAACCAAGGGCAATTTTGCCTCAATGGATACTGATAATGCTGTCATGGTTTTGGTGGTCAAAATTAGGGTACTGGGGTAGTTGCTATTGGCATTGAGTGGGAAGTCAGAGGTACACTAGACATTTTATGGTGCATCTGAAAGTCCTTCATTAAAACAAACAAGCAAACAAAAATACCCAACTGTCAGTATTCCTCATGCTAAAAAATCCCAGCTTAGTATAAAAAATTATTTCAGAGCCTCCTTGTTGGCCTAGGGATTAAGTCTCAGTGGTACCACCACTACGGCCTAAATTTGATCCCTGGGAAATCCCTGGCCAGGGAGCTAACTCACATATGGTGCAGCAGCTCTCTCCTGCCTTGAACCCTCTTAATAGTGTATTTCAGCAGATCCACTTGTTCTGCTCCCTGCTCTTTCGGGTGAATCCTCTCACCACCAGCCCTCACACACACACCTCTTGCCTACACCCCAGTTCTTTTATGCAAAAATAAATAAAATATTTTAAGAACAAAAAAAGCTCATGGAGAGAACAATCAGGTTTTGCAAATCCATTTTAAATTATTAGACTGAAGCTGGTTTGAGGAAGAAAGTTATTTGGGAGTAATTTTCATTATAAATGACAATAATTAGTGAAAACACAGTCTACAATTCACTTTTGAAAGGTCAGTGGAGAAACATAAAATGTTTGCCATTTGTATCTCTCCTCTAGGAATAGATGATCATAAACATCTAAGGAAGATGAGTCTAAATGTAGGATCTTGTTTTACAAAGTGAAGTTTACAAGTTTGGGTTCAAGGAAGATGTAATTTTTTTCAGTAAAGAGGGATTCCACACTTCTGTGTATGACACTTTTGATATTGTGAAATGTAATAATTTTAAGAATATTAGTAAGAAATGAGAGATGTGAGGTGTTTTTAACAGTCTGGGACTTGACTTTAATCCTTTCCTGTCTGGGACAACTCATGCATATTCCTTACTATATGAACTTATCACAGCTTATTTCTCAGATTTCTCTTTGCTTATCTTTTTCTTGTGCAACACTGCAGTTTTTTTAACTTAAAAATTACTGCCTCAGCCTAATTATCTATGTTCTGTGTAGTACAGTTTAGAAAATATCAGTTATAAAATCGACTGGTTTCTTAATTTATTAATTCCTTCTGTATTATTTATGGCACCTCCACCCCTCTATGAAAGGACTATTCCTAATATGTATTCAAAGGTAGATGAGATAGCTCTAATCTCTTCCCTTGTGAACCACACAAACTTTTAATGTGAACCTATGGAGTCCTAACATTGTGCTTGCTGTTGTACAGGCATTGGGTATACACGGGTGAATAAAACCAACAATGACCCAAATATCACTGAATTTAAAGTCTAAAGTTCCATAATAATAATGAATCATGACAAAAGTAGAGGATCCTGGTATCAGTTGGGATGTTTTCAGAATACCAAATTAAGCTTGATGATTTCTACAAGTTTGTAGTAGATCCCCTCTATTGGCAGAAAAATCATCTCAAATGATTTTTCAAGTAAGATATAAAGGTGAACAACTCATCTTTTGAATGCAATAAAGGGAGAAATGTCATATAACAATTATCTAAGAGGATATACTTAAATCAACTTATAATTTACTATGTAACACAGTTCCCAGATCCCATGTTAATTTGTAGTTGTTTTAGTCCATAATGTCTCATTGTCATGATATTTTACCTGTTCCCTCATTAAATAATGTTCTAGTAGTGTTTTGCATTCATCTAGGACTAATGATTTTTCTTTTTAAAACTATAACTAACAATATCACATTTAAGCAAATAGCTAGTTGACTGATAGACTTTTATTTTAATCAAGAATAGTTATTAAAATTTATGAATTTATGGGGCCTCCCTGGTGCTGCAGGGGTTAAGTCTCAGCACTACCAAGCTATCACCAGCCACTGCTGCATGACTTAGAGCACAGGGAAATGGCCCACATGGCGCAGCAGACCTCTCCTGTCTCACCCCTTGCTCCTGTTAACATTGTATTTCAGTGAATCTGTCTGTTCTGTTTCCTACTGTAACTCTGGCGAATCATCTAACCACCTGCACCTCTTGCCGACACCCAAGTTCTTATAAGTATAAATAAAATAAATCTTTAGAAGATTATCAATTTAGTACCTACAATTCCTATCAAAGTGATAATAAAATTAATTTTTCATTTAAAGATTTATTTATTTTTGTATATAAGAACTGGGGTACAGACCAGAGGTGTGGCGTGTGGTGAGAAGATTCACCAGAGACAGAGTGAGAAAAACAGAGTAGGCAGATTGATTGAAATACACTGCTGACAGAGAGGTCTGCTGTGCTATGTGGGTCAGCACCCTGGCTGGGGATTCAACTCATGCTGCAGTGGCTAGCTTCATAGTGTTGTGACTTAACCCCTTGTGCCACCAGGGAGGCCCTAAAATTCTTTTATCTTCTTAATCTCTTAAGCAGTGAAATATCATTAGTTTTTGTAATTTTGAACCATTATTAAATTTAAATATTCTCATGTATAAATAATATGCTTAAAAAGTATTATTTTAATATACTCCTAGGTTCAATTAGGTAATACTTCATTTAAGATATTTTTTTCTGTCTAAATTAGTCCTTGAGCTTAGTTTCACTTAATTTTATGTATGCTACTTGTAGGTCTTATTTTTATAGAAATGATAAGTCTTTAACCTCCCCATCGCCTTCCCCAAATTCTGTTTAAGCGAAAAAAGGAATCTTATGTCTGAAATTATGATGACTATTTTCCTTTTAGAAAATTTTAAATCTGTGATTGCATTTTCTACTCTTTATATGGATGTTGGCTTACTCAATTTTTCTACCTAAGATACTGATTATCTTGGTAAATTGTCCACTTTATCTACTTGATAACATTTATTGACATAAAGATAGATGAGACTATTTTATTAATTTAAATATATTATAAATATACTTGTACAAGTATATATGATTTTATCTTTAAGGTGTATATGTATGTTTGATTTTATATGAAGGAATAAAGCATATTTTTCTGGTACTTCTGTAATGCCTCTATTTGCAATTTGCCATCCAAGCCTTTCCTAGTCAATTTCTGTAAATTGCTTTCATTTTTCTTTCAGTAGCACATGTTCTAAATAGAAGTTCTATAGATTATCTAGTAGTATTGATAAATGTGAGACTTGTTCCAATAACAAAGATGCTCAAGTCTATTTATATTTACAAACTTTCTGCATATGTGATACTACTCCTCTAGAGCAGACACCAAGAAATACAATTATTGGGGCAAACATCTTGGATATTTGACATTTTCAAAATATTATAAAAACTTTCTTCAAAAAGTACAAGATCAATGTATGTTTTACCAACATATCTCACTAATATTGAGACATCTATGTATAGTGAATTTTTATCAGCTTTCTAACATGTTTTTTAATTGTAAATATGAAAAGCAAAACACACATATCTAAATTTGCATTTTCCTGATATCTTTTTTAAACTTGTTCTTTTTAAAAATATTTATTTATGCATATAAGAACTGGGGTACAAGCCAGAGGTATGGGAGGTGAGAGGATTCACCAGAGACCTAGTGGGGAGCAGGATAGACATATCTAATGAAATCCACTATTAAGTGGAGCAGCAGGTGAGACAGGAGAGGTCTGCTGTGCCATGTGTGTTAGCTCCCTGCCTGGGATCAAATTCAGGCAGGTAATAGTTTGATAGCACTGAGACTTTCACCCATGCACCACCGGGGAGGCCCTTAAACTGCTCTTGATTTATTTTACTGTATGTGTTTTGCGTATGTGTTTGAGTGTGATCAACTGAGATAAATTAACTTATGTTCTATGTGATTCAAAGGCATAGGGCACACCTCCTCAGATGCACATTGCATGACTTCTTAACTTCTAATCTCATTTTTGTCTTTACCTTCACTAGATGTAATATATTTTCTTCTGACAGCTTGAGAAAATGAAATCTAGTTTGTTAATTTTCAGCTTCTCTACTTCATTTAAATTTATTTAATGGGTATTTTCATTTGCCTTCCCTATCACTTTCTTAGTTACATCCTCCTTGTCTATAACCTTTGGCAAGATCATTATTCTTCATGGCTATAAATACAAGGCTTATAGTACTTAGTTGGTAGGGAAGATAATGTGTTTTTACCTTTAATTTTACTTGGACTTCAAACATTTTTGCCCCATCTCTGATTTTGTTTATCCTTCTTTTCTTTTTTTTCAAATTTGTCTTTGCTTTGAGTCAGTGTTATTTACTGGTAAAGCAAAGCCACATACTCTTAAACAATTGTTGACTTTGTAATTCCATTATGATTCTTATCACCACCATATTTTAAAATTAACAATTAGAAGTGATGACATGATGTTTTACAATATATCTATTACCTCAAAATGAAGCTGATATACTAGAGAAAAGCCTTGACAAAATGCCACTCATATTATCATACAATCTAGTCCTTGATTTTGCATGTTAGCCAAAACATGTTAACACATAGTCAAAACTCTGGATTGACATTTTTCTATATTGCACAAAACACTTTTTAAGTCAAGATTATTTTAGTTACAAGTAAGACAATCTCAGCTGAAAATAATTAAACAGACATACAAATAAAACCCAGGAGCACAGTAATAGCTTACACATTTCAACTGCAGGAAGCTTTGCCCAAGACCACAATCAGTACCAGGAAACCTATGGCCACCTTGGAAAGTGCTCTTCCTTTTTTTCTCGTGGCACCTTAGCTCTTATTTCACCTTCCTATTTTTGGATGTGCTTCATTTTTTCTTTCTGAAGAGTGATTTTATCTCTTTTTTCTATTCCAAGTAGTTAACTTACAGATACTGTTTTTTTAGTAGTAATTAGTATTCATAATCTATCAAAGAAATATTGCATTGGGCACAGTTAAATAACCAAGGAGGCTGTTATTCAGATTGTTATAACAAGGGAGAAATTCAAACTGAACTCTGCTTCTTAGAAAAAGTTAAATTTTAAGTTCTGGGATAAACTAATGGACAAGTGAAGTTAAAGGAAAGCTGGAACTATGGGATATGTTGAGCATGATGTGTTACCTTGGGATTATAAATATTTTTTCTGTGATTAGTCTGGGTTTATTGACTGGCACCATTTAAGTTAGGATCATAAATACCCCAAAAAATAGGAAATGTGGGTACTATATTGTATGATGATTACATTTCAAATTTTTGGTTCCCAAATCCTTGTGAAAAATGTTCTGGATTACTAGATTGGCAAGATGCTGAGAGAAAAGTTAATACATTTCTGAGAGACAGCAAAAGACTTTTTAATTTATTTTTAAAGTAAATACTGTAAAAGAGATGTCAATGGACTTTAGTCAGGAAGCAGTCTGTCTGGAGTTTAGTCAAGCTGAGGGAAAATTTAAGATACTCCTAGTCATGCCTAGGTTTGTAGTCACCTTTCAATCATAATTCTGAGTTTTCCAGTGAATCAAATTGGTTGACTCAAGGGAAGCTAATTGTCTAACCCAAGTTCAGTCAGAATTAACCAAGTTCTATAACATGGTTTTAAGAGGAGAACAGCTCTCAGAGTCATCCAGGATGATGATCTTATCATTTAATAGGAATGCTAGAATATATTTTTTAATATATCAGGACCATGAGTTTTCTACATTTGATATACACAAAACCATATGGAAAAAAAAAGAAAAGACCTTGGCAGAGGAGTAAAATAAAATAAAGATTAAAATACAAGGCACATTTAGGCAGCACCAATTAATTCTGAAATGAATAGGCATGAGGCTCAAGACTAAAAGATTTAGCACAGTTAGTTGAAAATGGTGAGATGTTACTATTCGCAGACATCTTAGGAAGAGGAAGCATGGTTAACATGGCTGCTTTGCTGGACTGAGTAAGCTCCTAGAATTCTTAGAATTCTTAGGCAATTTAAAAGGAGCCTAGAGCTTTAGTCAGTTTTTTTTTTTTTTTTTTCACTCTCTGCTTTCCTTCAGGTCACCTTCCTTTCATTCAAACTACCTTGACAGAGTCACAATGTAGCCCTTGATCCTTGATCCTGGGCACCTGCCATCTTAGAAAGAAAAAAGATCTTTCCTCTCTTTATAAAAATACATTGTAAATAGGAGTATAAGTAATGTACTAGACTTAAACTCTCCATGTTTGTATTTTTCTAGTCTTATGGACTGAAGATAAACACCCTGTAGACTGTTATGAGTCTACAGGTCACATTTTCAAACATACAAATTCTAAGGTTCTTCCACCATTTATAAAACAATGAAGCCCAAAGCTGAACTTCTCTGAATTTACTAAAAACATGTCTGAATAGGGCCTCCCTGGTGGCGCAGTGGGTTGGGCAGCACACTATGAGGCAGACGGCGGCCACTGCTGCACGAGTTCGATCCCTGCTGCCAGCCAGGGAGGGGACCCACATGGCGCGGCGGACCTCTCCTGCTGTGCCCGCTGCTCCCCTCAGCAGTGTACTTCTGTTGATCTGCCTGTGCTGCTCCCTGCTCTCTGTGGTGAATCCTCTCACCCCCACACCTCTGGCTGTACCCCAGTGCTTGTATGCATAAATAAATAAACCTTTAAAAAAAAAACATGTCTGAATAGCTTATTATTATTATTTTTGCATTCCTCAACTTATGCAGAAGCAGGCAATTCCTGGTTTTATAGCCTCACTGGGAAAGTAAATGGAAGATCCCCAAGAGTTATACTGCCTAAGGTAAAGGATATGCAAAAACAGCAGGTGTCTTTTCAATAAGCATAGCAAGCCAATAAAAGGGATAGATTCACCATATGGTACGTACACACGTTTTTTGGGGGTCTAGCATGAATACTTGTTCCTATGATAAATTCTTGGACATAAAGGTGAAGAAAAAATTTATATAGGTCCTTATGGGCTAGATTTGTCAGAATATGAACGAACTGGGTGCAGAGGAGTCCTCTAAATCTAAGACCTTGAGGTGCTGCCCATGTTTCACCATGTTTACCATTAAAATGTCTACTCATGGTTTCTTCTAGTTATTAACTATTTACTAGATTATAAGCGGATGCCTGAAGTTAAGGAATGATACTTGACTGGTAATATTTTTAATAATTCATTGGATTCCCCAGTTTTAAGGCATCAAACAGAAAAAAAAAGCAAACACATCTATTAAGATTAAATATTCTTATCAGACGATGTATCCCTATAACTTGTACTCATCTTGCTATTAAGTAGAGGCAGTAGTCATTAGAAATAACCTCTGAACAAAAGAAACACATGTTTATCTCCTCTCCCTTGTATGATGGAGGCATCTTTCTCACTAGATAGTAAGTAAGGGGAATGTTAAAAGGAAGAACTGTTCTCCTTTGTTCACCAATGTGTCCTTAGCACCTAGCTTAGTTTTTGGCAGATAAAATTTGCTCAATGCAATGTAGATGGAATGAGTAAATTACCGTACCTTTCATAATGAAGAAGCCCTGCAATCTTCCTCATCCCATATTGAATCAGACAATCAATACTTATTTTTCCCTTTTGAATAAAAAACAGCAAATAATATACCAAAAACAAGACAAATCTGGCTCCAGAACCAAGATTTGCCTCAAAATATTTGTATATTTAATTTTCAACAGGATATAGAATGGCTGAACTTCTTTTTTACATTTTGCTCTAATAAATATGAACTTTATGAAGTCTAAGGGGGCAAGACAGTCACCAATCATAGGATAAATCCTTAAAGCTTCTTTTATTATTTTTCAGCTGGTGCCCTTTGCTGAAGGATATCTCCTGTGCTCCTCAGAGGCAGAAGCAGAATAAAAACATTTCATTTTATGGAAGCAATTAGACACACATCTGTTCGAGAACTTCCATATCAAATGCTTGTCTACATAGACCATGTGAATTTCAAGATGTCTGCAGGCAGCAAGGGAGAATTTTAAGTAACATGAATGTAGAAGTACACATGATAGAATTTGAACCTCTTTTCCTTGGTTCAATGGAAATACTTTCATTCCTTGAGTAGTTAAAAATCTGGGGTTGTCTCTTGTTAATCTAAAAATGATTGTAAAAGTTCATGCTGCCTTTGTAGATTTAATATGTAGTTAAAGAAGTCCTTTCACCTCTATATCCCTAGTATTAAGTTTGCTGGTCATATAATAATAATTGCAAAGTGACTAAATGAGTGTCAGGAAAGGAAAACAAAGTTGACCATTGATTCTTAAAGTTTTTCATCATATTTGAACATACAGGTTTTATTATTAATGAAAATCCATTTTAGTCTGTATTATTAAAATAACAAAAATATATGATTAAATATTTAAATAAGTGTATACAAACACTTAAATAAGTTCTACATATGCAAATTATTACCTATTAGCATGGCAATACCCCAAGTTAAATGGACTTAAGAAATAAGATTCTAAATACAATAGTACAAAATATTTAATACAAAATTTAAGAATGCAAAAACTTCTCAAAATTATATACCCACACAATATCAAAATTCAAATGTAAGATCATTATCATATTTTAATTAGTTTTTGTTTTGTTTTGTTTTTGCTAGAATCCTGTCACCTCTCTATCATACCATACCTAGTTTAACAACTGGTTTGTATTTTCAAGAGTAGTACCTCATATCTATGTATAATTAAGTGTAACTTTTAATCTGCTTTACTTCTTGAGGAGACAAAGTTTCTGATTACATATAGTAATTTCACCTTATGCTGAATAATCCCTTTTCTCTTTCTCCTCCATCTTTCATTTTTCATTCTTACATTTCATGTTTTGTTCACATCAGTCATCATTACTGTTTCACAGGAAGACAATTATTTTCTAAAAGTTCCAACTCTATTATATGCTTGAAAATATACATATTATGATTAGTTTGAAGGAAATTTTATTTTTCATTTTTGTTCATGAGTAAAATTTT
The DNA here is from genome assembly GCA_019455555.1 of Galemys pyrenaicus. Taxonomy (NCBI): domain Eukaryota; kingdom Metazoa; phylum Chordata; class Mammalia; order Eulipotyphla; family Talpidae; genus Galemys; species Galemys pyrenaicus. The sequence goes on from JAGFMF010011862.1 coordinate 597,777, forward strand.
TTTGCCCTCTGAATTATGACTCCTCACATGCTCTGTTCCAATTTTTCAAAATTGTGGACTCCAGCTATGCCTAATATATGCTTTTTACTTCTGAATTGTAACCCAGGGCAATGTCTTGTTCCCTGTTTAGCCCCAGTTCCTGGCTTAGTAATTTATATATCAAGAATTCCAATAAATGGCTATTAAATGAATGAAGTAATTGAATCAATAAAAAGTCTAAGTTTATAATACAACATTAAGAGTATGTAAAAAGTTGGAACCATTTTTAGACTAAATAGAAGAATCTCTTCCTCTCTTTCACTTTCTGAACCTATGATTACACATAAAATAGATGTAGACTTAATTAAATATTAAGAAATTATGAGTAGTGATCCTAAAGTAAAATCAATACATCATTGACCACATTTTCAGCAAAAAAAAAGTATCTATGCTTCAAGACAAGGCTTTAAAATGCTTTGCTCAATGATAATTAGTAAAACTAATGATAATTACTTTGAAACAATATGACAAATGATTAAAGATGTGGCTCAGTAGACAGACACCATTCATTTCCATTCTTCTGTTCCTAATTCTTGATTTGTGCATTTATAACATTGATTAACAAATATTTTAAAATTATAAAAACTACAGAAAATATAAAATATTAATTAAATAATAAAACTATTACATACTGAAATCACAATAGATTAACTTTTCTAGCATTTATTCATCATGTCCATCATGCATTTCTACATTTCATATGATTTGTATTTCTATCCCAGTGCTTTCTATTTCGCTGTGTGCACTTCATTGTACACAGAATGATAAATGAGGAAATGAATTCTCCTTTTAATGATATTAGAATCATTTACTCATTCATAAATTATAAAATAGTTAAATGTTAGTTCTAACCAATAGGAATTTTTTAAAACATTATATAAAATAGGGCCTCTCTGATAGCTCAGGGCTTAACGTCTCAGCGCTATGAAGCTATTGCCAGCACTGTGGCATGAGTTCGATCTCCGGCCAGGGAGCTCACCCACATGGCACAGACCTCTCCTGTTTTACCTGCTGCTCCCCTCCGCTGTGTATTTCAGTGGCTCTTCCTGATCTGTTCCTACTCTGTCGCTTGTGAATCCTCTTACCCCTGTGCCTCTGACCGATACCAGAGTTCCTGTATGCATAAATAATTTTAATTTTTTTTTAAAAAGGGGGTGGAAGCAAAAATCATAGAACTGATAAAAATGTGAAATAGATTAGTATTTTTAAAATTAGTATTTTTAAAATTCTAAAATAAATTTTCATTTTACTTTTAGCATCTAATTTAGTAGGGAATAATCATTGGTCTTTTGGCACTTACAACTCATGGTCTTTTTGAAATCACTAGGCTCTGTTTCTGTTTGATTCTAGAACTTAGCACACTCTTTGTTTTCTAATATGCCCTTCACTTAATCTTGTTGTTAATTAACAACAACTAAATTGGATCTCCCTTGGGAACAAGTGTGTTGATCTTAATGCAATTTATAGGAAATGAGTATGGGCATTAGTAAAGTTTTAAGTTATGAAATTATATGCATGGTGTTAGTCTCTTGACAGAAATGGGGACTAAAAATCTATTAGATGATGAGATGGAAGTAGGTCTTCTAGTAACTGAAATTGGCCCCTGGGTTCTTGAGATGTTCCATGACATCATACTTGTGACTACTTTAAAAGACATTTTTTAAAAAAGTCTTTCTATGAAAATTTTGCTTCATTTGTTAACCTCTGAACATTCCTGCCTGGAGTGGAGAACAATTAGATTCATTAATTTGTTTCTCTTCTCACTTGATTTAATACATCCTCAGTAATAGAGCTCACTAACAATTGTAGTCTTGACTTTAGTGCTTATTAGCAAATTATACTTTAAACTGAATATTAAATTATCACTGAGGACTATGAATAAAAAGAGCATTTAAAAGCTTGACAAAAAAATAAAGCCTGTTTGGCACATACTCAAAGGTATAGGATTTTATATACTCAGAATTGTTTAGTAGGTGATACAGACCCCAGGTTGTAACTTTCTTACATTGTAGTTTGTTAAGTTAAAAATACCTTGAATAAAGAAGAGAGATGTTTTCTTGAGTATAAAGTATTAAATGATTCTTTCATTCCCTAAGGAAGGAATACTTCATATAGCTGATGGGTATTGATGAGCACTGAGTCTTCTAACAAATTAACTTTGTCCCTAAAGAGTCTTGTTTTAAAGAATTCCAGTTTACTTTTGTGAACAGCTAGTTTTTAAACCAAACATATTGCTGTAAATAATTAAATTGTCAGATTAAAAAACATATATTGAAGATCCAAGAGAGAACAAAGACATAGGGGCTGAGTGCTTGGATCAAAATCTAAGGAGAGGGGAGATGAAGTAACAAAGAGAAAACCATTTTTATTCTAAATGCATTCATGTATATAATCAACAGTTCAGTGCTAAAGATCAAAGATTTTAACCTGGAAGCCCATCAAGGTAGGTGTTATTCTGGGGGATTATTCCTATTTATATATGCAAGCCCAGAAAGATGCATCTTTTGGAATAATACTATACCAACTTTAGACTTGTTTTTCACATTCTATGCTTAGTTATGTGAAAATGCTATAGACACACTGTGACATTCAGACAAAATAGTAGACCGAAAGGGGAAGAAAAATTTTTACAACAGCCTTTCTCAACAACCTTCAAATGAATTGCTGATACAGTTACACATGAGGTAGAAGGGTCAGTGACTTTTAAACTTGAACTTCATTTTTGGTTATTTCCAATTGTTACAAATTTTTTAAAGCAGACTTTAACAAACAACTGGATATTAATGGGCACACAGAAATAAATGTACTGAATATGAGCTACAACCAATGTAACAAGAAGATAGTTGTATTTGACCCATATAGATTTTGAATCCTTCTTCAAATAGACTGCACTTCCTTTTAAAAGTAATTAACAAACTTCAATATATTCTTATGGGTCCATAAAAGCATACAAATTACTAAGGTGGAAAAATAGCCAAATATTTTTTACATATGGATACAATGACTAAAATTTAAAACTCAGGAGAGCATTCTAACACCAGCTAAGATACAATAGCTCACTACGAACAGATCTGTTCCACTTATCTCAACTAAAAATTTCGGACAATTTTCAAAGGTAACATGAGGACTTTCAATAGTAAGACCAATATATAGATCTGAAAGATAAATCAAAATTAAAAAAAAAACACTATTGTGGGACATTTCCTTGTTTATTTTTTGGCCTTTATTTTTCAGCTTTATTCTAAGGGTGGCCCAGTAACAAAATATTAATCAGGCATTGTCAACCAAAGCTCTAAGAAAAGTCTCCTAATTGTGACTATAGTACTGAGAAAATAATCCCTATTAGCTGTGAATTTTTGGAAGGGGAAATCCTTGTTTTAGTATTTGTTTTTCTTTTTCTTTTTTAGTTGGTAAAAACCCAAAAGCAAAATCATTTTGCTCATAAACTATGAAAATAAGTGTCTGGTACTTAGCAAGTAAGAGAAAATATCTGGTTGAAAATTGCTGAGGAAAAGAGAATCTCCCCAGTACATGTATACAGGCCCCAGGTTCACAACTACGTGGTGCAGATATGGAAGAAAATCAAAACGACTTATAGTAGAAAAATGACATAAAGCACAACCCATGTTTCATCCAACCCTGGAATGACATCTGTATGTACTGGACCCAAGTAGCCTGGCAAATTCTTTAAAAACTGAATGCTAGAATCACTGTCCATATTTTTTAAGGAAAAGTCAAATTCTAATAATCGGGATATTTGAATTATCAGATAAAAACTTTTAAATAACTACAGCAAGTATTTTTATGCTATAGAAGAAAATGGAAATTTTAGCACTGAAAACTAAGTGGTGATGAAATATAACTAGGGACTCAACAGTAGAATGGAGATGACAGAGAAAGATAAATTAATAGAAATTTCATAATCTGAGGAATAGAGAGAAAAATATAGAAGGATATTAAACAAAACCACAGAGATCTGTGCAATAATATCAAAAGAATGAATATATGTATCATCTGAATACCTGAAGGAGAGAATAGAGATCAAATTAGTAAGAAAAATACTTGAAGAGAATAATGGTTGAAAATCCCCAAACTGGTGAAAGACATACATTACATATTCCAGATATACCAGATACATATTTCTTTGTGTATTTTAAATATCTGCCTATTTATCTTTGTTTTTTCACCAAATAGGAATGATATGCTTAGATGTGGCTTTCTTTATAATTACATTTCTGTGATTTGCTGTATTTCCTGGAACTGTTCTTTCATCAGCAGGGGAACATTCTCAACCACTGTTTTCAATTATTTCTTCTTTCATTTTGTCCTTCTAGGCTCCCAATTACATGTTTTACCATTTAAACTCGCCCACAAGTCTTTATCTTGATATTTTGTTTTTTTTCTATGAGCCATCGCCATTGATTTATTCTCTGATTTGTTATGTCTGCTGTTAAGTTTGTGCTATCAATCCTTCATTACAGTCATTATATTTTTAGCTTAGACATTTTATTTGGTTTAGAATATCATTTTTGTACTTTAGTACTGTATCTTTCCTCTACTTTTCTCCTGTTCTTTCATTTAAATTGCCTAATGTAGTTAGTTATTTCAGACTCCTTGTTTTCTTACATGGGCTATTTGTAAATATACTGAATGTCAATAGTTTCATTTTGATTATGGGCTACATTTTCCTGATTTTTTTTGCATATTTCATAGTTTTTATATTTTGTGAAGAGTATACCTGACATTCTGCATAAAAACATACAGTGGCGAATGAAGTAGGCAATACTTTTACCCCAGAAAAAACCCCAGATTGTTCTTTCCACTATCAGGAAGCTACGGTAAAGATTTGCTCATTTTCTCCTTCTAATCAGAATTTGAAGTAGGTCAGACTTCAATTAGAAATTTAATTATTGTTAACTCCCTTCTGATTGGTAGTATCTCATGGGCAGTTCAGGCCATTTCCTTCAGTGGGGCTTGGGGATAAGTACAGCAAAACTTAGGATCTTCTACTTTTCATCCTACCCTCCAAATTCCTTTACCCTTTAACTTCACAAAGTTCCATTAGCAAGAATTAGAAAGTGTGGAGAGGACTTGGTTTAGAGACTTCTGGCTTTCTGACTACTTCATAGTCCTTGTTTTGTCTCTAGCTGCAGCTGCTGAGGGAATGTAAGCTTTCATCATCTGGTACCCCAGAGTCTGGAAACACTGCTGATTTTAGGGTGTTCTCTCATTTATGCTTACATAGGAAAGGTGTATATATGCATGCATGTACTTTTGATATTTCAGTTTATATGGTATTCACTTAATTTTATAGCAAAAATGCTAGAATTTTGCAATTTTCTATAAGCTATCCCATGAGGGATAGCTTCAAAAGGGGAACTGCAAAGTCACTTTGATTTTAAAATATTGCTAGTACTCTGTAAATATATACCTTCTCAAGGAAGAGAGTGCTTAGAATATCCTATTTCTGCTACCTAACCAGTGGGTTGAGAGGTATTTTATTAATTGATATTCAGTTAGTTATTCTTGAAAATATTTATTAATGTGCTTTTAAGTCCTGTTTGAGGTACTGAAAATGCAACAATGAGCAAAACAAAGGCACTACTAAGTAATCTCAAAAAATAAAATTTAGGAAAAGGAAAAAAAAAACTGTTATTTCAGTGAGTTTTGGAGAAACAAAGTTGATTTGAGTTATGAACTAGCTACCTCATTACTCTCAAAGTTGTATGCTGTGGCATCAGTTTATCTATACTGTTTCTTTACTAGATTTCACATTTAATCATTAAAACATCTATGTTGGTTTCATTTAACATTTTATCCTTAAATGTTTGAGGACAATTATGCTTTCTATATATTAGCAATCAAGTCATTGAATGAATGAATAAATTCTGTCAGATTAGCAATCAACCACTTCTGAGGTGATAATTTAAAAGAGCAACTGGATGCAAATAGTCTTAAATAAATGTAGTATGTATGGATGCAATAGTATTATACAAAATGTTAATATAATGTCTAATGGTATTACAGAGTCTATCATCAGTTTCAAGACCTGTTCTACCATTTATTACATTCCTGACATTGTTAATTTTTTTTCATATTCATGTATCTCAGTTTCTCCAAAATATTTGGAAAAACAACAGCATATTTTTCTGCTTGTTCTCGTGAATATTGATTAATATTCATTATTCACATGTTTAATAATAATCAATTAAATATGTTAACTTATTAAATACTGACTATATATTTATATAATATATAATAAAGACAATTAATATATTATATACATTATTAAACAATGAAATATTTAGACACTATTAACTAGCATTACATAGTCATAATAGATGTTTTCTTCCATAGGAATGTAATAAATATGCATATATTGTTTTAGTTTTCTATCATTAGAAAACTAAACTTTCCATGCTAGAAAAAACTACCATGGAAAATTCTGACAAACACAGTAACTTAAAAATAAAACCAGTGTATCCACAATTTTATGTATCCGGAGTCTTGGTAGACTTGACTAAGTTCTTTGCCTAGAGCCAAGAGATTCAAGTCAAGGTTGTGCCCAAACTGGGTTCTTATGGAAACCATCAGTTCTTATATTCTGCTGTGTAACTCATTCAGGTTAGTCTTCCCTTGGACTTGTGAGGTTGAAGTTCTTGCATCTTGTCACTCCTGCTCGTAGGTTCTATGAGCTATTCTCAGATCCTTGCCTCATTATCTCTTCAGTCAGGGAAAAATGTTCCAATCTCTCAATCTCTCATGATTCAAATCTCTACTTTCCTTTACTACCATAACATACTCTGCTCTTAATCACATGTGGTTACATGTAGGGAACCGAGTACACTAACAACCTTCCAAACTACCCTTATAACAACCCTTGCACTTTTGCCATTAGTACCACTGGAGAACAGGTAGGACTAAAATGGCACTTTAGAGAATGGGGAGTTGATGAAGAAAACCTAAATTCTCTGTTCACTCACACCAGCATTCTCCAGAGATTGTAGAAGACTCCCAGAGTGTCACTGAGTGATGTTTGAATTGGTGTTTTCTCCATATGCAGATTGCTGTACCTTTTTCATTTATTAGTTGACAAAACATTAACTTGCACTGCACTGTTGATGCTGAGGTATAGAAAAATAGGTAGTAGAGAGAGGGGACTAGCCAAGTCTGACATAAAACGGCTGTGACTTAGCCATCTGATCTACCATTTGGTTTGACAGAGATATTAACATATTCTTGATAAATATTTTCTCATGTCTTGGTATTGTGATAGATCATGATCATATATCAAGGAATTTTGGTTTCTTTGGTAAAATTGCAATGTATTCAGGGGAAATCAAACCCCACATTGTAAATACTAATATAATTATATATATATATGTGTGTGTGTGTGTGTTTGGTGTGTGTGTGTTTGTGTGTGTGTGTATACACACACCAAAACAAGTTAGTTAAAAAATACTATTTGAAGAAATACACAGGGCACAAAGATAAAACTTGACTGCATTCCTCTGAAGTATCACATCAAGTTTTAAAAAAAATATATATGAATAGTTAAAAACTCTGCTATTACATGGAATGACATGTGGTGACCATAAAATTAGGTACATTTACATCATGTATCATCAGGGTTTACAAGAGAGAATTTAGTATGTGGATCAAGATAGGTAAATCATAAATACTAATTCTTAGTATTTTATAAACTTTAATGAGAAGGGAGGTTATTACATTGCCATGCTTTTTGTACAGTTAACATTCAATAATATTCAATGACACTGATTTGCTTCTAGGTCCCTATTGGCATAGTACTATTAAAAAACATAAATGATAAAGGATAAGTCAGTGAAAGAGACCAACAGTTTCTACAGAGTGACTGAATTCTGTAGAAGTATACAAGAAATGCAGGAAAACCAGATGAGGCAAAGGTTGTAGAACATAAACGTAAAAGTAGATGAGTCATTTATTAGAGAAAGAGAGAAAAACAGGGAAGTAGGAACAATGAAGTTCTTAGATGAGATAATGAGGACTGTGATTCAGACTTCAGGCTGATCTCTTAACTCATAGGATATAATATCAGAGGAAGAAATCAAAATTTATGTAGTGAGAATGATTGAACTAATTATGCATTATGTATGAAATAATAGATGATATGATAGGACAGTATATATTCAGTGTATACATTATGTATAACAGTAAAAGTGCTCTTCACTTACTACAAAAGGAAGTTCATTGCTTACTTGATAAATATAACCCTTGTTCTAAGATCGCTGTTTGAAAAGTTTCTAAAAATTTGATTAAATATTGAAACGTAGCACTGGGAATGTTTGAGTATAACCTTGTTGATATGTAGAACTTCCAAATAGATGATGAGCTTTTTCTGAGATTTTGGAGCTGTTCTATATCTGAAGTATTAACAAAACAGTTACAAGCATGTGTGACTATTCAGCATTTGGAATATGCCAGCAAAGGGGAATAATAAAACTTTAAATTTTACTTAATTTTTAATATGCTTATTTAAATTATTTTTATTTATTATTACTACTTTTACATTATTGCAGTCCCTGTAGTTCTCCCATCACCATGACTAGCAAGCTGATCATAATTTTTACTTATTTTTCGGTGCACATATAAATTACACTGGTGTCACTTCACAAATATAAACCCATATTGTAGCTCTTAACTCTGAAAAGTTTGTTCTGTTTTTTTAGTATATGAAATTAATCAGCAGACTAAGAATAAATGAAGGAGGCTTTTGAATTTCAGAATTCTCAGACTTAATGAGTTAGAAAATAATCATCATTTCCTAATTGACAACAGGTCCATAGGTCAAGTATTAACATTTCCTCCCACTTTGCTGCAATCTCAGCCACTCCTAGCTCCCTTGATTCCACTGGCCTCCAGGCCTTTCCTCTCTGAAGGACAGTTTCCTTTCTCTCAGTTTTCCAAAAGGGAAAGCACAGGGTTTTCACAGATAGCTTGATTTAGCCCAACCAGAACTTTAAAATGCCTGGTATGTCAACACTTGCCTTCATGATTTAATTCTTGCTTATATTTTTCCAATTGAAAATCTTCCCAGAGAACAGACTCAGCCATGCTCTTTCATGCTGCCAGTGTTAAAACAGATTGCCAGGTCCCTGAATTGCTTCTTCCCCTTTCTAGCTATGTTTATTCACCGTTGTCTGTTACAGCACATATCCCCTGAGAGATGCCAACCTCCTGCTGGTGATTATTTTTATTTCAAGGGAGACACTCAAGGAATTTCTTAACTATCCATACAGTAGTATAATAGAAATAGTCATACCAGTGACAGTAACAAGGAAAACAGACACAACAACACCATCAATTTTTGCATCTGGTTTTCAATTGTGAAAATGCAAATTCAAACTTTCCTACAGATTTTTACATTATACATCAGAAAATCCAGGAGATATATCTCTTGTTCCCTAATGAATGTGAGCAGGGCTAGAAATAGTAAGCTTATTTCAATTTCAGTGTTTTTTTTTCTTTTTCTTTTTTTTTTGTTTTGTGTCTTGAAGTCTGGGGTGTTTCAATACTTTTTGAAATTGTATACTCTGTGCTAAAACAACTTTCCCAAAGGCGCTATCAGGTTGCCTAAATGTTTTAAAATATGGCAGTGCTAATATAAATAATATATAAAAAGAATCTCTTAGTGAGTCTATATGGAAAGAGGGAGAAAAAAATGAGTAAAATGTGTATTAAAGATTCTCAGCATCCTCACTGATAGTCTCTCAACAGTCTATCACCAAGTCAAAAGCAAGTACTTTGAAGGATACAACAGAGATATAACCTCTTTGTTGGAGGTTGTTCTTTTGAGGTAGAGATTCACATGGCACAAACAGGAAGCAAAAAAGGAAAATATCCAAATACTCCTACAGACTGATATTAAGACCTTTAAAAATTCATGTGGCAATAATATATATATATATTAAATTAAGCAGTATTTTTTACTTGCCTTTTTGATGTATAAAGACATCCATTTGGTTATTCAACACAATAGCACTAGCTTGAGAATAGTTTCTTTGCAACTAGCTATGGTGTTGCATTTAAAGATTTTTTTTTTTTTAAAGATTCCTAAGGCTTCTGACAAAGATCCAGCTCAATGATTGAGAGGGAAAGCTAATTTTACAAAGATTTAGATTAGGTACTGACCTTATTTGCTAACCCATGCTACCTTGATCAATTCTTCACTTTTTTGATCTTTACTCCTTTTGTCTCACCTGCTTTAGTCACGAAGAAATTTCCCAGAATACACTGTGTGTTTATCATGTAGCGATTCCCTCAAGCAGGATAGGGGATTATGCACCTATATTTTGTTATACCCTGTGAGACTACACAGAGGGGAAACCTCTAGGCAATGGATTATTTTTTTTCCCTCCTTGCCTGTAGTATTTCCCTTGCCAGGTTATTTGTGGAGGAGAGACTAAAAATGGCAAAATTAGCAACTTCTCCTGAGGCAGCATATGCTATTGTGTCATTTTCCTGCCAAAGGACCTGGAATCAATCTTGCTATTATCACAGCACTCTATGACCTCAACATTTCTGAGCATGATTTCAGTGCTTTAGATTAGCTGATTATCTACCTGGAAATGCTCTGGTCAAAACCAGAGCAATGCAAATGACAAAAAAATAAAAAAATAAGAAAAAAATCAAGTATTATTTGTGGAACATCAGATGGGTTCTCATATATAGTCACAAAATGAGCCCAGTGTATGCTTTGGATAGCTAAATTTTCTTTGAGCCTGAAAGCTGTGTTCCGAATGATTTCCTAAATTCAAAGGGAATCACAGCCAGACTCCTTGAATTTTCTCAAGCATTCAAATCTCAATCATGAGCTAGTTTAGCTGGAAGTCAGATTTGTCCCAAGTTCCCTAAAAGTCTACTTGGCTAGGATTTTAAACATTTGGGCTGAGCTCAAGCTAAGCAAACAAGGTTAATATTTTTCTATGGCTATGTCACAATCATCTGATTAAAAATCAATTTGAGGTATTTTTCCTTAAGAAGTATAGAACTTTCTCTTTCTATATGTTTTCAGTGAGTTCTATAGTAAACAATTGGAGTTCAAAAGGCATCTTAGTTTTTCCAATTAATATCAGTTAGGTGCTTGATGATCCTGAATAAATAGGATTATCAAAAGAGTCATTTTAAAGGGGATCAATGAAAACATCACATCTGCACACAAACAATTCAGACACATATATCATAACTTTTCCTTCACAAATATTATAGAGAGATTTCTCCATATTACAGAACTATATCCAATTTTGAGAATAAATTTTAAAATTATCTTTATATTTAATTATACAAGATAAAAAATACTCAGTTTTTCTGGGTTTTAGTTTAGTTAAAATATGACTTGTATACAGTCTATATTAAACATTTATATGACTTTTCCACTTATCACAAATAAATATACCATACATTCCCTCTGCTCTTTATCACAGAAAATAGACCTCTATTTCACAGGTTTTGGTATTGTAGCACCGCACACACCAATTACTAAAATCATCCAGGGTTCTCCTTGGTCGCTCAGGGCTTAAGCACTGAACTATGAAGCACCTGCAATCACTGAAGCACGAGTTCAATGCCAGGACAGGGAGGTGACCCACATGGCACAGCAGACTCCTCCTGCCTCACCTGCTGCTCCACTCAGCAATGGATTTCAATAGATATGCCTTTTTTTACTCCACGCTGTCTCTGGTGAATCATCTCACCCCCACACCTCTAGCCTATACCCCAGATCTTGTATACATAAATAAATAAATCTTTAGAAGAAAAATAAATAAAATCATCCAATTTGAGTTTTTTTAGGTATTAAGTGTGAGATGTTTACCCCTTCATCATATGTAGCACCACTGAATATGGCTAACTGATCACTAAGCCAAATGACTAGTTAAATGTGTTTTTTGGTCATTTGAGGGTAAAATCATCACTGTTCAGTTGAACAGGATACTACTGTGCTGAGTTATAGACTCCACATCATGAGCCATTTCAGTAGATTTTTACATAAACTGTGCAGCAGCAGACTGGCTCCAAATAGGGATTTTTATTTTCCTATTTTAAGCTAGATATTTGGAACTATACATAAAATTATAAAAAATTCCAAATGACCACAGTGATGTCTACTGTTTCACTTTTCTGCTAAAAATGGAAAAACAGTTGTTGCATTTCATCTTGCCTCAGTTATGGTCTAATGAAAAAAAAAATGAGCATGTGTGTAACAAATCCTGTACTTGTATCTGTATCTAGTTAGAATATTTCAATTTAACACCAGGTTTCATAGGATTAGATGAATGATTTTAGCTTTTTCAATCTTTTTTACATAATGTTTCTTTTCTCATAAAAATCCTACAAAATTCAAACCCTATATTCTGAAAAGTTGTAACACAATTGTGAAGGTATTAATATTTTTAAGTCAAACCTAACTGCGGATTATTCCTACATCACCTGAGCAAAATTTTTTGTTACCATTAGTACTAAATCCGCTCATGGAATGTTGACTCAATCTTTTAAATGGCTGACATTTTATATCATATTTATTCTAAAATTATTATCTAATTGTGACATAATAATCTATGCCTCAAATATCTCCTAATACTAAAAGGCATCGAGAAGCTCCATCTTTCATAGATATGATGAATGAAAAAAACATAAGACAAACAAGAATTAAGACATTTCTATGTCATGGTTATTGACCTAGGAGCCAGACAAATATTAGCAGAAAATAACCATAATTATCTTTACATCCTGATACCGTAGACTTTACACTTACTGTGGACTAAAGAAGACAGAATTTCATAACAGGTTATTTCTGTTATCCCAAAAGATACTTACATTTTCTAACTTTATTTTCTGACTCATTTCATATGTAAACTATTATATTGTAGGAAGTTTACATGAAGCAATATGGTATTCTATGTTACATGCATAGTTGTTTATTATGACCTACACTTGACATCTTGTGTAATGGCAAAAAAAGTCACCATTTAAGAAAACACTTTTTAATACAAATAGTTAATGCATTCTGATGACTTATATATCTATCCTAATACTTAAGAGTGAAAATGATTTCATAAAATTTCAACATAATGATCAAATAGAAGAAAGGAAAGAGAAGTAACACCTGTTTGGGCAACACTCTTACTTTTTTTTCCCTATAATTCTGAACATGGTAGTGATAAGTTCACATGGAAAAGTATCAGGAAAAATAAACTTAAGATTTAAGGGCAATTATTCAATGATGTCAATATGAACCCATAAATACTACATGCTGTGAGGAAAACATTAAGAGAAATGAAGCAAACTTGAGCATGTGGGCCAAGAGGAGGCATTTTAAGTAAAATAAAATCAGCTGAAAAAGGTTCAAAGGTGGACAGAAAATAGGGCCTCCCTGGTGGCACAGCGGGTTAAGCAATGCACTGTGAAGCATCCCCTGCACAGTAGTGCGAGTTCGATCCCTGGCCTGGGAGGGGACCCACATGGCGCAGCACACCTCTCCTGCCTGTCCTGCTGCTCCCCTCAGCAGTGTATTTTAGTTGATCTACCTGTTCTGCTCCCCACTCTGTCTCTGGTGAATCCTCTCACCTTCAGCACCTCTGGCCTGTGCCCAGCTCTTGTGTGCATAAACAAATAAATCTTAAAAAATAAAAAGACATTCATTAAAAAAAAAAGAAAGAGGTTCAAATGTGAACAGAAAATTAGGAAACTGAAAACAATTAAAAACATCTTACTTCAGAATAAGAAAGTTCTGATTATTGCCTTTGGGAGGTAATGAAGATTGAGACAGGGTGATTTTTCAGGACTTGTTGATTAAATCACATAAAAGTTTCCTGGTAACATCATAGACAGTCACCATACTTTGTAGTCTTAGCAACAATGGATTACATTATATTAATTTATCTAATGCCAATGTTTACCACAAGGTCTGGCACAAACAATAACTTCACTAAGTAACTGAGGAATACATGTGTGGGTTATTATTCATACTAAATTGTTATTGTTAGAGAATTTTTGTTAGTGGAGTGTAGCTAACTTGTTTCTCACACATCACTGGTGTGCTCTGAGCAGTTTTAAATGGCAGGAATTGAGGGAGGGTCAAGGTGGTTATTTCATGGGCCCAAGAGCTCAGTGGCTGCACAGGACTCTAGAGATTCCTAACTGAGGCTCCTGGCCACTGCTCAATGCTGGAGACCCTGTCCTTTATGGAAAGAAAAACACAGGTATGAAAAATATTAATTTCTCCAATGGTCTGAAATTTCTGCTTCTGAAAACTCTAGGTTTGGAAACTTTCCTACTGGATGCAAGAGAAGAAAGACCACATAGAAAGGACTCCTAAAGTGATTAATTAGGAGCTACCAAATAAAGAAATCTATAGAGATGTTGATTTATGATGGCATACATAATGTGATAATGCAATGTTACTTCAATGATTTTTAAAAAGTAAATAATATAATTGGTTTTAAAAAAGAAATTTGGAACTTAAGAAACAGTCATCTTGGGTGGTATGCATGTAATTGGGACATATTTATACCAATATACTGACAGAATGTTGAATTTCATGTCACAGATAAACAACTTCTCTGTTGCAAAAAGAAAATAAACAAGCAATTAGACATACCAACAAAGAAGAGATTTGTAATTTTCATTTGGTAAAAGTAAATGTTACCAATGAATGAGAGATGAATGAACAGTTCTCTCTAAGGTTGCTAAGGCCATAAAACAATATAGAAATATAACAACTCACCTTAACCACATATTTTATGATTATACATGTTGGCATGCGCTATGCTAAAGGTAAACCAAGATTATTCATACTCAGAATATTGGCATTTTATTTTGTTATCAGGGTCTATGTTTTATCTCATAGATGTGCTAGCTCATTTAACCATCAAACTACTCTAACATTGTTATTATAATATTAATACCATTCCAACCTTTATATTAGGAAACAGAGTGTCCAGGTGTATATTTAATAGTTTGCTATGTTATTTATGAAGACAAGGAATATTTTTAGATTTTCACCAATTTTCCCCAACACATGACATGTACTCTAGTTCCCGGAAGTCATCTACAAGATTTTATTAAGTGGTTGGACGTGAGAACAATCTCTTCCAAATGATTAAGTTGTAGTGTTAGAGTCATATATGAATCTTTGATTTCACAGTCTGCATTTCAGCAGAAAGAATGTAAGTGGGATTTTTTTGTTTATTTTTTTAAAACAACCATGTTTAGAGAGAAAATGACGATAACATTAAAATATTCTTTCGGCAGGAGATGAGTATTCTTTCAAAAAAGTTTTGAGGAAGACATTTGAGGTTAACACATTTGTCAGCACACTTAACAGTTAGAGAAATATATTCATGTGATCCTTTTTTGACTGTTCTTTCATTCAGGTATTCATTCATCAAACAGTTACTTAGATTGCCTATGTGCCAGACACTCTTCCAGGCACTAGGTATGCAGCGTTGAGTAAGAGTTCTTTGCCCTGAGTGAGTCACATTCTATGCTCCATATACTGTAAGCTCCCAGAGTTGTCATTCAATATGAATTCATATATGTGACTTCTCTTTAAAACCTCATTTTCCTCATTTGTAAAGTGATGATAAAAAACTTCCTGACAAGTTTGTATCCAGATAAGAAAAAAATATTAAGAAATAATAAAAATGATAATAACTTAATTTTTAGGTTACATATGGCTGTCACTGACATTATCTTACTGATTTCTCTACTAACAGGGTTATGAGAATACCAAGATTATGAAACAATATGATCAGATAGACCTCAGTTGGGGTCCCTGCACCAATCTATCAACTATTTGACTTTGGGAAATTTATTAACCTTATTGACATAAGTTTCTTCATCTGCCAAGAGAAAATTGCATTGTACTTTGCAAGATTTATTGACAATTTATGCAAATTGTCTATTCACTGAATATTAATTATTATAACAATTCAAAAGTTGTTAAGTATGAAACTTTACAGTTATAGTGAGAATTGTCATACCCTACCAGTGCAAATAAAGTTCTGTATAGTGATTATGGAAAAGTATTTGGAAGCATCTTCTAAAGATCTGGTACAAAAATTCCACCATATATATGTCCATCAAATTACATGTTATAGGATGGACTTAGCAGAGTTAATCATATTAGCCCAACCAAACTTGGAAACTAATTTCATAGTTCATAGTCAATAGCTGAAAAGCAAGTTACATGATGTAATGGAATTCAATAATATGGATAAATTATTTGCAACACACAATAATATCACTGAATCTCCAAAACATAATGCTGAGTAAAAAAAGCCAGGCTTAAGAGTACATATAATGTCATTAGTATAAGATTCAAAAGTAGATTAAAATATATGTTTAGAAATTGAAACAGTGCTTACCATTAAACATTATTGTGGCTATAGTGATTAGAAAATATGATGAAACTTTTGGGGATTCTAGAAAAGGTGTTACTTTCTTTGATTTTTATTTATAGAAGTATATTCATGTTTATAGAAAGTTTAAAGCCTTTTTCCAGTTTATTTTTATGTGTGAATGTTTTACTTAAGTCAAAAATAGCAAATAAATTTCTAAATATAAGTTCTAATTTTAAATATTAAAACTGTAGAACATTCACAAAGTCTTAAGTTTTTTTGAAATTTTAAATCATTGGCTTATTTTACTCTAATTAAAATGTTAGTGGAAAATTAAGCTCTAGAAGACTCTCCTCTCTCACACATGTGAGGTGTCCTTCCATTGATTTTTCCAGACAAATTTGTAACAAGTGCCTTCTAACTCTAAAAGGCTATGTCACAGATCTTTTGAAATGTGGGTACCATTCCTTGACATGGACCTGAATACCAAGTAACCTCAATACAATCGAGCTATTTAAAAAGTACATGGGAGAAGATGTCACCAGCAAAGAAGTAGCTGAATTTCTTTTTAATTCCTTCTTTGGCCAATTTTGCACAGAACAAACAAATAAAATCCAATCATCACACACTGTATTTGCTACATTATGACATTTATTAATGACCATTAGTCATTTATTTTGTTGTATTTATTGAGGTAATGTTAATTTAGATCACATTATAGGTCTCTGTGGTATAGATTTACACCTCTACAGAGGCATGCTATTTCTCCACACTTAACATTAAAATCCTCCTCTCTTCCCCACCACACCGTACTCCCCTTCTGGTAGTCTTAGTCACAGTCCAGTGTGTTCTTTCCCCTCATGTTTTACTCCCTGCACTCTCTTTCCTTCTCTCCCTTCCCTCTGGGTATCTCAGGTCTATGGTGAGCTGTCAAGTTTGGTTTCTTTTTGTCCTGCATATAAGTGAAACCAGCTGGTATTTATCATTCTCCTTCTTACTTATTTTATCATAATCCCTTTGAGCTCTATTCATGTTGCCACAAATGGCATGAATTTATCATTTTCTTTTTAATAGCTAAATAATGTTCCATTGTATGTATATATACCACAGTTTTCTAATCCACTCATCTCTGTGGGCACTTGGGTTGTTTCCATATCTTAGTTATTTTAAATAATGCTGCAGTAAACACAGGAGTGCAGGTTTCCTTTTGTGTTTTTGTGTGGATACGTAGGAGTGGAAGGGTTGTAAAGCAGATCCATTTTTTTTTTTTTTTTGCGTGTCATTTTTTTTTTATTTTTTTTATTAGTTATATTTGACATCATTTGTAGTCCCCAGGGGGTACCCACCACCATTTCACCCGTGCACCATCACCTCAGTCCCTTGTGCACCCTCTGGCAACAGATCCATTTTTATAAGTGTTTTGATAAACCTCCACATGACTTTCCATAAAGGTTCAGGCAGTCTACGTTTCCATCAACAGTTTAAGAGGGTTCCTTTTTCTCCAAACCCTTACCAGCATTTGTTGCATTTGTTTTTTGTTTGACTGTTGCATTTGTTTTTTGTTTGTTCATTTGTTTGTTTAATATGGGCCATTTTCACTTGTGTGAAGTGGTATCTCATTGTGATTTCATTCTGCGTTTCTATTATAATAAATGTTGACGGACATTCTTTTTTTTTTTTTTTTTTTCATGTCTATTGGCTACCTGCAGGTGTTCTTTGAAGAAGTGCCTGTTCAGGTCTTCTGACCATTTTTTTTCCCTAAGATTTATTTTATTTATTTATGTGTACAAGAACTGGGGACAGGCCAGAGGTGCTGGGGATGAAAGGATTCACTAAAGACAGAGTGGAGATACAAATATTCTAGTTCTTATTAGAGAAAAGGTACTGAGTAATTTCCAACAGGCTATTCCAAGATACTTTTATCCAATACTAAATACTAATAAGCACATATTTAGGCTGAACAAGAAAGAATCTCCACTGCCATGAAATCAATAGTCTATTCACACAAATAAGATAAAATCAAACCCATAATAAACACTAAAATTCTGACTTTAGAATTATGGCTACCAGAGGAGAGAAGGGAGATAGAAAGCAGGGTAGACAGGTTGTCCAATGGACTCTGGTGAAGAACTATGGGTGATTTGGTAGAGGTTGTGATAACACATTGATACATTGAAGAAATGTGATCTTATACCTTTAAATAATATAGAGTGTTATAAATTAATGCTACCACAATTAAAAAAAAGAATAAGACTTATACTATGAAAAAAATAATTGAAATGTATGCTGCTTTTGCAAGGCTTTCAGCCATTCCAAAATATTTATATAGCAATATAAATCCAAGCATTAGCACGTCTGCCATCTGTGACTATGCAGGCCTCTCTTGTAACAAACTTGCTCCTTTTAGGGGCAGCTCTTTCTGCCTGCTTGTGTCTGTGCAAGTGTCCTTACTCTTCTCTCTCTTTATATAATGAATCTGCCCTTTTGAATATTTAAAAAAAAAAAAGAAATATGGGCCTCCTTGGATGTGCAGGGGTTAAAGTTTCAGTGATATCAAGCTATTGCTCATCACTGGGGCCTGAGTTCGATCCCTGGCCAGGGAATTGACCCACATTACGTAGCAGACCTCTCCTGCCTCATCTGCTGCTCCCCTCAGCAGTGTACTTCAGTTGATCTGCCTGTTCTGCTCCCCTACTCTGTCTCTTTATGCATAAATAAATCTTTAAAAAAATAAATGCAATGTAGTTAATTAAAAATCTGTTAACTGTATAAGAAATAAATATAGGATATAATGTTACTGAGTCCTGTTTTTCAATCATACCTTACTGTGTCAACATATCTCAAATACCTTTATTATTTTCTCTAATTTTTTGTCATTTCTTCTCAGGAAAAAATAACATAATCATATTTGGTTGAAAGGACCTTAATTATACAATATTAAAAGAAGCTGTGTGTCTATTCAATTAGTGCCTCATATTTGTCACTGTTCTTCCCCAGAATGGACATATTCTATCCAAAAATGTGCTGAGGAAGACAATTGAGGTTAACATCTTGCCAACATACTTACTAGTTAGAAAAATGAATTCGTATTATTCTCTTTGACTCCTCTTTCTTTCAAGTATTTAATTATTCACCAAATATTTATTGAGATTTCCTATGTGCCAGACACTCTTTCAGGCTCTCGGGATTCAATGGTGAATAAAAGAGCCCATTGCCCTGAGTGGGTCACATTCTATATTCTATATTAGGTGAATTAAGCAAATTAAGAATTAAAATCAGCTACTGAGGAAATGTGCTCACATTGGCATTTCTATTCTTTACCTGTGATGCTTTTTAAGTATCAAACAGAAACACTCAGGAAAATGAATTTGTTACATTGCCAGAACTTTTGGCATACAAGCCTCATAAGACACTGATATCTTGGCTGTAAACTAAGCCAAATAAAAATGTCTCTAGGTAGGATTTTTATACTTGAGATTTCTGTTTGCCCAATTTTGATGAAACCTTATTTTCTTCATAGAATTCAGACAAATGTGCAATGCAACATATTTTTGTGGAGAAATTACCTTTTATTCTCAATTCCTGAGAAAATCACATCATAGGTAAGAGGCCATGATTGCTTTAAAGGTGATCTTAGGAAGAACGAGGAAAGCAAAGTATGCTGCTTTGATAATGGAATAGTGGTCATTAAACTCCAGTGTGAGTCAGAGACACCTGATCTAGTATTTGTAAGGCGAGTTTCCAAATTTTGAATTTCCACTTGTCAAGAGGTGGTGTTGGTGCTGCTGAGGAACTGGGCACCACACTCTGGAACAGAGGACTCATAGTCCTCTTGGCTCTGGGAGTCCTACCATTCAGAACTGGTACAATGGCTGAAGCCAGTTTAGAATTGGATCATGTAAGGTATAGGCTGTGAGGGCAAGATCAATTTTCATGGACTTGACATTGTAAAAGGAGCAGAATTTTTCTTATTAGAAGAATTAAAATTTCTAAAGTTATTATTTAGAACAAATGGGCTTTTGTGGAGAAAACCTAACCTGTTTTTTTTTAATTATTAAGAAATTTAACACCATAGTTAAAGAGGTGTAATTAATAAACAAATCTATTAAAGTCTTAAATTTTAGATTAATTTCCATAAGCTTAATGGGTTCATTGTATAGCTAGAGTTTACACAAAATCTTATAAAATTTAAATAAATAAAAATTTTCCATATTAAACACATGGTAAAAAGTACAATTTCTAAAATAACCATGATCTGCAAATTTATTTGTAAAAGATTCTAAAATAAATGTGATCTACTCATTTATTTGTAAAAGATTAAAATAAACTATTACATTTTAAAATGGCAATTACAGAAAATTGTAATATATCTCAAAGAGCTTCAGTCTAATACTTAGAAAACATGAAATATTTATAAACATGATCATATAATTTTTTCTTCATATACATTTTTACTAAAATAAAACCTTTGCTCAATATAATTAATAGTTTGTATTCCTTGTGCCCCTGAGGTAATTGGAATATAAATATTAACCCATTCTTTCACATACATTTTGGTAGTATAATTTTCCAAGTCCTTTCATCAACAATATTATTTCTTTTTAAAGTTAAATACTACACTTGAGATTTCAATTTCTTATAATTTACCCAGAAATAAATGACATATTCTCTTTCATATTTTTTATAATTATGTATAGTAAATACAAATCACCAGATTGAATTTAATTTCTTCTCTTAGCCTGTTCTACTTTGTTGCTTCTATGTATCAAATTCTATTCATTAGAAAGACTTTTCTGAAACAATTGCATAATATGAAAATCACCTATATCTGAACTCAATGGATTAAACAACCCACAAAAATTTAAATTAATTTTAATGAAAACTACAGTGCTGTAAACAGATGAGAGCTTCCATGCTCCCTAATTAAAAACAGATAAGATCCTTGCACATTCATACATTAAATTCCTAACTGGATTCTCACTAGCCTAGTTCAAGCAGCCAATCCAAGTCAGATTTCTACAGCCTTGTGTTTAAGTGTCAGTATGGACTTCTTTCTGGTATCTCCAAGAAACAATCCTATTTAGGATTCTAGCATATCCCATGTCTAAATCAGATGGCCTGTCCCTCTTTGGGTGCTCTAAGAAAAATGAAAATGAGTCACAGCTTACTGTCGGTGGCATCACCCCAACAAGTAACTTCTGTTACTCACATGGGGAAATTCCCTCCATACCATGGTAACTTTTGTTTACACACTTAGCAGATAGCAAATGTGCATTTAAAATGGTTTGATTCTGAATTTAAGCAAGTTAATTTCTCCCAAATTAAACATTTTAGAGCTTGTTATTTCCTATTTGAGTGGGGTTAGTGACAAATCATGGTAGGGGGTGAGGAAGGTTAATCAAAAAGTAGTTATTCTTTTCCATTCTTCAATAGCACTGAATTAAATATCATGAATAAACATGATAATTTAATAAATTATCTCCACCCATTTGGGGGGGAGGGGACCCTATGTATTTATGTGGCATACCTAATGAAAACAAATTCAAGGAAGACAAGAGGATTGGAAAGAAGGGAGGAAGGAAAGAAAATAAAGAAATAGGATAAGATTAAGTTATTTTGTTCAGTATCAACCTGTCCTCTAGTATAACAAATAGTTTTCTATATCAAATAACTTTTTGATGGAAAACTTATCTTTTGAAGGATTCTAAGTGAGTTGTCATTAATCGGAAGTACCCTATAATAATTCATAGCTGGGAGTCTTTATTCTTTATCTGAATTTACATTCTTGTCTTCTTTTTTTTTTTAAGATTTTATTGATTTATGCTTACAAGAGCTGGAGTACAGGCCAGAGTCCAGGGAGGTGAGAGGATTCACCAGAGACAGAGTGGGGAGCAGAACAGGCAACTGAGTGAAACACACTGCTGAGGGCAGCAGCGGGGAGGCAGGAGAGGTCTGCTATGCCACGTGGGGTCCCTCCCTGGCAGTGGCAGGAATGGAACTCGTGCTGCAGTGGATGCGGTTTGCTTCATAGTGCGTTGCTTAACCCACTGCGCCACCAGGGAGGCCCTCCTGTCTTTTTTTTTTTAAACAGATACAAGTAAGTCTTAAGAAACTGATCTCCCCAGGAACCTGTTGGAAGACAAATGTTTTTTCCATCTCAGCACCATGTATTACCTAGTTCTCAACAATATGACTCTTCACAATCTTATTTTGGAAGTGGCTGAAAAGATAAAAGGAAAAAATGCTCAACCTGCTATTTAGTATTTTAATTTGACCATTATGCCCCTCATTGTTTGTCTACGAAGACACAAAATTATAGCTTATATTACCAATCAATGAAAATAGAGATAAAAGCATGTAGATTACACATGCATATACTTTATTTTGTCCTAGATAGACACATATAGTTGGGATCCTAAATTTTAATTATAAAAAATGCTTCAAATTAAAATGAGAATCATGAAAAAAATCTCAGCAATTTTTATTCATAAAAGGAGAGAAAGCAAGAGATCTTAGCTACATGAATAGTATTTTCCACATTTATATACATTTTATGTCCTTATTTTGACAAAAGAGCAAAATGGTAGAAGATATGAGATTGAAGAGGTCCTGAATTCCTTGAAATGCATGATGCACATTCATTTTGATATAGTAATTTTCACTTTGCACTACTTTCTCATCTAAAAGATTTCTTCATTAACAAAAACTGCATGTAACTAACGGTCTAAAGTTATAAATTATATAATGATGTCCTCTCATGGTTTTTAAAGCAGACAAAAGTGACTTTTATTTGTTCTTTTGCTTTCACCTGTACGTGATTTTTCTCTGAAGGCATTCAGGTAAAAGAAGTAAATATCCATTTCCAATTCTATCTATGGTCTAGCCTTGCTGTTTAATCTGATTGACTAAGCTAATAACAAGGAGAATAAAAAAATAAATATCATGATTAAGAACCAATATTTATTGACTCATTCAAGCATACTTATATGCAGTATTACATTTATTCCTTTACAAAATCTAATCTAATGAGGTAGCACTAATTTTATACTAATTATATACATACATTTGACTAGAGAAAATAAGTAACTTTTTTTTCAGTTATATAAACTCTTATCAGTAGGGTTACTGCCTAATCACCTGCTTTTCCTACAAAAGTTATTTAAATATTTAGTAAATTGACTTAATAATTAAAATACTATTTAAACTTCAGCTGGTTGTGAATGTAAATATAACTGAGTACACTATATTTAACTCACTAACATCAGTTTTTATAATTACTTCTGAAAATGCATTTTGGATTCTACCTATTTATAACTGACAATGTAGCAAGTATTTATTCTGAGACTAGCATCTATGTCCATTTTCATGTGTCCTGATTGGACTATGAGATGCCCAGTTATTTGAGCAAATATTATGGTCGGTGGTTGTGTGAGGGTATTTTTGGATGAGATTCCTATTGGGTCAGGGAGACTGAATAAAATAATGCTCTTCTATTGTGAGTGGGCCATATCCAATTAATTTAAAACCTGCCTAAAATACAAAGACTGAGTAAGAGGGAACTTTTCCTGTATGACTGGTAAACTGTAAAATATTTTTTTATTTCAATTTTATACTGAAACAGCAGATCATCTTGGATTTTAGACTTTCTAGTTTTGGATTAGAACTTAACACCATGGCACCTCCCTGGTGGTGCAAGGGTTTAAGCACCACACTATGAGCATCCACAGTAACTCCAGCATGAGTTCGAACCCTGGACAGGGAGCTAGGTGACCCACATGGCACAGCAGACCTCTCCTGTCTCACCCATTGCTTCTCTCAGCATTGTATTTCAATTTGCTGTTCTGTTCCCCACTCTTGTCTCTGGTGAATCTTCTCATGGCGACCCCACCTCCCCCCAGCCACACCTCTGGCCTGTATCCCAGTTCATATATATAAAAAAACACACAAAAACAAAAAGCTTTAGTTTCTGGTCTCTAGACTAGACAAATGCACATCATCAGCCCTTGTGGGAGTCTAGCTGCCAACTATAGACCTCTAGACTCCTTAGCATCTATAACACATGAGCCAGTTCCGTTCCTTATAATAAATTTCTCAGTAGATAAGATAGAAAATAGATACATTGAAAGAGCAATAGACAGACAGATGACAGACAGGTAGTTTATGACTAAATAAATAACAGCTATATCAATGGATAAATAGACAATAGGTAGAAAGATCAATAGATGATAATTAGATCTATAGATAGATGGATAATTAAATAACAGAAATGTGCATACATCCTACTGTTTTACTGGAGAAACCTAATACACCAAATAGTTCAAATAATTTTAAATAGGACTTGAGAAAATACAATTAACTCTTTTATATTTTATGGCATATGGGAGCATAACAACTTGACTTGAGACCTAGTTTCTACTATTTTTAACTCTTTACTACCTAAGGGTCAAATTTTTCTGAGATTAACATCTTCATCTATGAAATATACTTTGAAATTCCTGGACTATTTCATGAAACTATAAGGTTAAAAGTTATGTGAAACATTAAGAGCACTTAAAATTTGCATTAATTTAAACAGTTAAAATGAGTAGCAAAAAATGTAATTTTAGAATAATCACAAACTCATCTGTACTACTTTTTTGGTGGTTATTTAATTCTGAGATTGTGGGGTTGATTGTGTGAGATTGATTGTGTTGAATCATTGTTACAGAAATTTCTATACAACCTATACTTCTGTAACTTCCAGTTCCACTGAAACCTAAATGTTGATGAATATAAGAAAAATTAAAAGCAACATTCTCTTAAATAAAAACTTATTTGCCACAATATACCTGCAGCTTTCTTTCAAAGAAGTATTTCCTATGAAGATTTGATATTGATTCCATCCCTTCTTTTCTTTTTTACTTTGATCTCTTTAAAATACTAAATGCATTCTTATTCACATGACATCTAAGAAGTCTCATTTTCAAAGTCAAATTATCATTACAATTAACTCTGCCAGTTCTCCTCAGTTAAAAAGGAGAATAGAGGAGCCTCCCTGGTGGCACAGTGGGTTGAGCAATACACTATGAAGCAAACCACAGCCACTGCAGCACAAGTTCGATTCCCACCATGGCGGGGGTGACCCACATGGTGTGGCAGACCTCTCCTGCTTTGCCCACTGCTGCCCTTGGCAGTGTGTTTCAGTTTATCTGCCTGTTCTGTTCCCCACTCTGTCTCTGGTGAATTCTCTCACCCCCCCCTCCACACACACACTTCTGGCCTGTACCTCAGTACTTGTGTACATAAATAAATAAATCTTTAAAAAAAAGGAGACTAGAGAAGAAAGGGAGAGCTCATAGATCCTGTTTATAACTAATCAATTTTATTTCTATTCATTATACTTATACTTTCCCTTTGTAAGTCTTTTGATTATTTTCCAAATTGGTCTTTACAAACTATACACATGCACACAAACACAGACACTAACCAGACATTTAAATATTTCTACAGTTTTTGAATGCTCACGTCCTGTGCACCTATCATTGTATTTTTCCAAGTAGAATTTCAGATTAATTAATTTTTAGCTAGGAAGTACTAATGGACTTGGTGTCATGATAAAGACATATGATGCTAGTTTGAAGGATGCTGAGCCTTCTCTCAGCCACACATTATGGACATCAATGTGAGGTCCACAAGGGGGATATTGTGTAGTAGAGCTATCCAAGCAAAACAACATTTTATTTTCCCCTGCAATTCTGATCTCAAATCCTTAAAAGATCTACTGGTTAGTTGGGCTCATCTCATGAGAGCAAAGCATCCTTTTGCTTAGGAAGAAAGTCCTGAGCTCAAGAGTAATTTCCAGCTAGATTTTGTTCCCCTGGGACCACCGCTATTTATGGACTAATTCTCTTAAAGGAAAACAAGTCAAGAGAACAGAGATCATTCTATAGCACTAGACTAGGGACCTGAATAAAATACCTTGTGAGTCCAGATTTTTGTCTGTTTTAGCTTGGTCCCAGAGCTAAGATATATTTTTTCTATTAAAAATTAATTTGATCATAAAGAATATTAACCTTGAGGGCCAATTCAACAAACTGACATTCAAAAATGTTCAATTCTCAATAGATGATCATTTTTTACAACAAAAATATACATAAAAATATTTTGAATTTTGGCAGTTATAAAAATTGTAGAAATTTGTTTTCTCTTTTGTTACATATCTGAGTTTACTTCCTGAATCACAACACCTATACTATTAACTTTGACTATATAAAGAATGTAAATTGCTGATTCTTAGACTTGAGAAATGAGGCTAAGTTATTTCATCTATTATTTTCTTCTGACACCAAGCTACTCATATCACTACTTCCTTGAATTTCCAGATATTCAAGGTGCATGGGTAGCACCTTCCAATAGAGTTTATAACATTATAACAAAGAAAATAAAGGGGATAAAGTTTTATAGCCACAACTATTGAAATACATATATTATAAATGAAATGGAGGTTGCAACTGTAAGCGAAAAGTGAAAGGTCACTCAGACTCCTCACCCAAACCCCTCACCCAGGCACCCAGGGCAGCAGTTCCAAGAAGCCAGCAGTGACAAAGATAAGATGGCAGATGGTGACTAGTCGCTCTCGATGTGGAACAGGACAATGTGTGGTAGATTTTGAAACAGTACAAAAGCAATGCTACACGGAGCAGAGACACACTTAAACCAGAGTGCTCAGACAGTGCTAAAAGAGTACTAAAAAGGCTCTAAAGGAGCTCGAACAGAGGGTAAGGAGTGCTGCGGGATCATGACCAGGGTGAGGGGCATCTCACTGTCCATGGTTCTCGCCGATGCACAAAACTGCAAGACCACTCAGGCTCAGGGTCCAACAACAGCAGGGTTTATTGAATAAACAGGAGACTGGGGAAATGGAAAGAATTTCTAAGGCTACAAATGACCAGCTAACTCACCTCAAGTAATACCCAACTGTCCAGAAGTCCCAAACAAAGGCCACTCATGGAAGATGAAGTAACAGTGCAGCTGAAGGCTGGGCCCAATGCAGAAGCAGGCAGAGAGGGACTCAACAGCACCAGGAGGTGATACTGGACAATCGGAGGCTATGGTCAGCAATTTGAGACACTGGGCCAAGCCCAACAACGTTCATTGCCAGCGATGTCAGAGCAACACCTGAGTTTCTGAGGTGTAAGGAGATATGGAGGTTTAGAAGTCCTCAAAGGTCTGGTGAGTCCCACAGAGGTGCTCAATGCTTCTCTCTCTTCAGAAGTGCTCTGCAAAATACTTTTCCTTTGAAAGTGCTTCATTTTTGAAGGTTGGCCACTAACTTTTTCAAAGATGGTCCCTTGAATCCTTCGCTCTTTGTAGGCCAGGAGCAGAAAGATCTTTCTTTTCTCTTTAGAGCCTGGCTGCTACCAACCCAAGCTAGCTCTTGCTCTCACTTAAAGCCTTTTAAGTGTCCCCCACCCAATTAACTAATGAAGTAAATGTAAACCTGACTGGTTGGCATAGCTCACACTTGTTGGTCCATTTATTTCACTCCCGATTGGTCCATTTTTGAATCCTGGAGCCGGATACCAAAGGAGGAAAAGCCCAGTCTAGCCTGCACTCAGATAGGGCCAGGCTGGTGGGCCTGTTGACTGCAGAGTGTCATGGCTGGAGTTGGGCTCATTAGGGCTGGTGGAGGGGGAACAACCACAGGTGGTGGATGGGGGGCCCGCATGCCTGGATCCCAATAAATTGGCTTTGCCCTGTGGCCTCTGGGTATGTCAGGGATCAGGTTATAGTTTCAGAAAACTAAGACCTATGAAAGAGATTGGACTTCCTGGTAAGACAGCTTGAAACAGTATGGCAATTCTGTAGTGTTAAGTTATATCTCAGTTAACCAGAATTTACATTACTATACATAAATTGACTTTGTCATGGAAAAATCTATCACAAAAATGTCTGTAACTTTTGTTCTCTCTCATTTTTTCATAAATATATGAAAATATTACAAGTATTATTTCCCTAATCTATATCTTGCCTTTTCATATCTATTTGAAAAAGAGTATGGATTTAGCATAGTCAAATATGATAATCTTTTCTTAAAAGTCTTTGTCCTGACAATATGAAAATATTCTCCTATATTTTATTTATTTTAAATTTTCAAAGGACAGGTTTATTAGGAAGGGAGAAAGATAAAGAGAGGTACCTGCACAGTCACAGGAAAGCAGGAAAGCTGCCTCCTACAATATATTTTAGAAGTTATTTTATTTTAAATTTTTCCATATAGTTAAGAGTCTATAGTTGATTATCATGAGTAATATTAGATAAGAATCATATTTAATTTCATTTTTTTTCTTGTGGAGTATCAATTACATCAAATTTGTGGTAAATTTGTTGTTTGCCCAACTGTTCTGCCACAATACATGTAAAAATCAATAGTCTGCATGTGTGTGGATATGCTTCTAGTTTCTGAATGCTATACAACTGGACTATTTAGTTTTGGTATCTTTTTTTTTTTTTTTGCAGTGCACTTTCTCATTTTATTTTAAAAGGATAGAAAAGCATAGAGAATGCAAAAATAGGCACAAATTTCCACTAACATCTAATATCCATGTCTCTGTCTATATATTTATTTTCCTTTACCACCATGCACTCAGACATTTTTTCTTGAGTGAAGTGTAGACATACGTTATGATTTAATCTGATTTTTACATTTACAGTAGTTATCTCACTTTTTCTCTTGTCATGAAATAACTTTCCAAATCACTACTTTCAATATTGCTAATATACTGCCACATAAAGGATACCTCAATTTATTTAACTAAATTCTGATTAATGGCATTTTAATTTGCTCTTTAATTTTGATTTTGAGTCTTACGAAAACCTTTTACAGCAGGCAATAGGTATAGTATTATTCTTGTTTTGCTGATGAGAAAATTGGAGATTATACAATAGGGTATCTTATGAAATGTCTTACCAAATTTAAGAAAAGACCAAACTAGACTTCAGATTTTAAATCAATTCCACTTACCATCCTCTGCCTCTCATAATGAACAGTAATTACCTCTGTGTTGCAGATGTAGATTCATGAAGTGCCAATTAAGAGAAATTAAATACTGGTCAAAAGTCCAGCAGAAAATGGCATTTCCTGTGTTTATCAATTCAGTTCCTTGGTCTTTCACTGAAGACTGACTAGTTTAAAGGTCAAAGCCCATCAGACACTCAAGCTAAGTAAGAATCAATCCATAGATCAGTGTCAACTTCATTATTATTCTTGACCAGACATGTATAATCATTTTCTTTTTGGTGTCTGACATCAGAATCCCCACATAGAAATAATCTGCTCGACTTTAATCCCCCCCCCCTTAATCCATCACACACTGAGACAGTGTGTTGTCCCCACTGTGATCAACCTGTGAAATTTGTCAGTTTTATCACTGTTTTACACTGGACTCTGCTAATAATAAATGTCTTTGCTGAGTGTATTCTAACTACTCTACACTTGGATTATGAGAGCAACTGTTATTTTCTCTTTAGTCAGTGCTCTTTTTAGAAAAGCACAAAATAAACTGGTTTTGAGAGTAGTTAATTGTTCAAAGATGGTTCAACAACATATACTATAAAACTTAGTAAAGGGATATATGAATGAGAGAGATGGTAAAATATCACACTCAATACAATATGAATGCCTATGATAAGAATTTCACTGTCGATATTATTTTGTTTTCAAGAATTGTATATATCCTTCTGTGATTAACTTTCCTAGCAAAATAATATTGACTTTGGGCCTCCCTGGTGGCGCAGTGGGTTAAGCAACGCACTATGAGGCAGACCACAGCCACTGCAGCACGAGTTCGATCCCTGCTGCCGGCCAGGGAGGGGACCCACATGTTGAGGCAGACCTCTCCTGCTGTGCCCACTGCTCCCCTCAGCAGTGTACTTCGGTTCATCTACCTGTTCTGCTCCCCGCTTTCTGTGGTGAATCCTCTCACCTTCCCACACCTCTGGCCTGTACCCTAGGTCTTGTTTGCATAAATAAATAAATCTTTAAAAAAATATATTGACTTTGATCTTCTTACTATGGCCATTCAGGAAAGATTTTAAGGGCAGATTTCATTTCAGGTAAGTGGGCACCTTTTGTTTCTTAAAAATAGATTTGAGTCACATAGAATAATAATATATAACATCTAATATCATATACACAGTATAAAATATGTTAACAATTATTCTGTAGAGAGGAAATAGAAATAGAGAAATCCTCAAATAACCAACAGTAGATTAAATATCATTGGGAGACTTTAGGGTCCCTAATCATCTCTGGGTAGCTGTCAATTAAAAAGAATTTTTCGTTTGTTTTTATTGTTCCATCTGAAATTGTTTTTTTCAATTGATGCAAAGAATTCCAGCTTATATGGAACAAATGTAAAAAAGGAATTCCCTACCATGAAATATGCAATTCTCAGTTCAGTCACCAACCATCAATGGAGGAAACCAACCAAAGAGAAACCAGGGTGCCATCCCTGGGTGTGGATTAATAGCAGTATAACTAAATTAGTGCTCTCCAATATTACAGGCTTCCTGATGAAAAGTAATTGGAAGGAAGGAGAAATAATTAAAATATTTTTGTCAAACTCGGAGTCTGAATCTAACCAAACTTCTTAATTTAATTTTCATTTATAGAAAATACTGAAAGTATAAGAACAAGTTAAATAGATTCCCTGGAGGCCAAAAAGCATATTCTGAAGGCTGCAATTCAACTTCATTATTTTTTTAAAGGAATATTTAATTTTTGCATAGAAGAACTGGTATGTAGGACAGAGGTATTGGGAGGTAAGAGAATATACCAGAGACAGAGTGGAAGAACAGAACAGGTGGATTTACTGAAATACACTGCTGAAGGGAGCAGCAGGTAAAATAGGAGAAGTCTGATGTGCCATGTGGTTCAGCTCCCTGGCCAGGGATCGAACTCAGTCCATAGCAGTGATAGCACTGAGACTTAATCCTAGGCCACCAGGAAGGCCCTGCAAGTCAATGGTACAGAGCAAGTGGATGTTCTAAATTTTCAAATTCACTGTAAACTTATTTTTAATTTTTTTAAGATTTTTATTTATTTATGCATATGAGACTGGGTTATAGGCCAGAGGTGTGGGGGAGATAAAGAGGATTCACCAGAGACAAAATGGGGAACAGAACAGCAGATATACTGAAATACTCTGCTGAAGGCCACAGAGTGAGACAGGAGAATTCTAAATGTCATGTGGATCACCTCTCTGTCTGGGAATCGAACTCGTGCTGCAGTGGCTGCTGATTCCCCACAGTGCGGCGCTCAACCCCTAGTCCCAACAGAGAGGCCCCAATGTAAACTTATTTTTTAAAGGATTCAGAAAAACATGTCTCTGTACTGGATATTATTTGACACCTGAGAGTTCGTAGTAAATTTTCTGGGGATTATTACCATGGTAGAATGGAATATGGTTATATATGAAATTTTCAGAAATTTGTAACCACTGACTATAGGAGTAAAATGCCATGATCACTGTGGAATTCTTCCATTTTTAAAATATTTTCCACTATAAAAATGCAGGAGAAATATGTATTTTTAAATCTCTGAGTCTAGTGGTGGTTTATCTTATTTCACCTACATTCCATTACACAGTGCTTAAATGGTGTACAAAGCAACATTAAAAATGTAATCATCAGGGGCCTCCCTGGTGGCACAGTGGGTTAAGCAACGCACTATGAAGCAAACCACAGTCACTGCAGCGTGAGTTTGATCCCTGCCTCCGGCCAGGGAGGGAACCCACATGGCACAGCAGACCTCTCCTGCCTCGCCCGCTGCTGCCCTCAGCAGTGTGATTCCGTCAATCTGCCTGTTCTGCTCCCCACTCTGTCTGGTGAATCCTCTCACCTCCTGTGACTCTGACCTGTACCCCAGCTATTGTATGCATAAATAAATCTTTAAAAAAAATGTAATCATCAGAGTGACAAAAAAAAAGCATCAAATGGGTAAACATATTATCATCACTATTTCTTCCTTTACCATTTTATACTAAGTAAAATATATTTTTAATGTAACAAAACTTTATCATAGTATGTTAGCTAACATATGCTATTTTTCTTAGGGATGGAGTATCCCTAGTCCCTTTGTATGGATTAATTAATTTCATCCCATTCCCACAACAGTCAATTTTATGGTAAGGGATATTTTAAAAGGTATGTGGTAGTTAGGAATTAAGCTAGTATGTGAGATTATAAAATCCGATCTCAAATGTTTCTTCCTAACAACTGGTAGGATAAACTTTCACGCATAATGATATATTGCTTTTAAAACCTAACCTTCACAATTAATATAAACTCGTCAAGAGTCTCAACACAAGTTGTGACTTTTGGTTTGTACATTAATGGAATAAGAAATTTATTTTTCCATAGAAAATAACTTACTGAGAGATAATCTTGAAGAAAAGAACTCAAATTTCAAAGTAAGACAAGTTGATTTGAAACTCTGCTGCAACAGTTATCAATGACCTAATCTCTTCAGCCTTTTTTTTTTTTTTTTTTACTTTTTACTCAATAAATGGGATAATAAAAGCCATCTTTTAAGGCTGCTATGAGTAGAATGTCAGCCAAAAAAACGAGTTTCTGGAATATATGATAAACATTAATTGCAATAAGGAAAATTTACACTTGAACTATTTGACATAAATACATGTTCTCTTGATTCCTTATAAAATAATTATAATGCAGTAAGAATTAACTATGAAATAACTACAGTTAAGAAATATGATCTGTACAAGTTAGAAAACTAAGAGTCTTAGGAAATAAACTATTTATGATGACATAGCTCTACAAGCTGGGTGTAGGGGTCACTTTTTATTGTTACCATTTATTTGCAACTTTATGATTTAGAGGTATAGGATGACCTCCTTCAGGGGTATGTCATTGCACTAATACCAAGTTACCCTCAGTCCTCTACCACAGTCCATTGTGCCCCTCCTCACTTTGTTTGCTCCTTCTATCCCTCCCCCTATGGTAGTCTCAATTCTAAAGTCAGATTTCTAGGGTTGTTACTGGTTTGGTTCTCCTTTATTTTCTTTTTGTATATGTGACATATAAGCTACACTACCTTATATTTGTCTTTTTCTATCTGATTTATTTTAATTACTATAACTCCTTTTAGTTTCATCTATGTTATTGTAAATGGCAATAATTTATCTCTCTGTTTCATAGATGTAAGTAGTACTCCATGCTATACATACTCCACATCTTCCTAATCCACTCATCTATCTATGGCCACTTCAGTTGTTTCGAGCTTGGCTATTATAAATCATGCTACAGTGAACATGGGGGATCTTATGTCCCTCCATTTTTTGTTTTGTTTTAATTCTCCAGAAAAATATCTAAGAGTAGAATTTCTGAATCATATAGGATACCTAGTTTTAATATTGTGAGAAATCTCCATACTGTTCTCCATAGGACCTGGGCTAGTCTACTTTGCCATCAACAGTGTGTGAGGACTCTTTTTCTCCACCCCTTCACTAGAACTTGTTTCCTGTCTTATCATATGGACCATTATCTCTGTTGTTAAATGGTATCTCATTGTGGTTTGGCTTATATTTCCCTAATGGTCAGTGATAATCAGTAATTTTTCATGTACCTGATGGCCATCTGCATATCTTTTTCAGACAAATGTCTATTTAGCTATTCTTAGATTCTTTTATTGGGTTGTCTTTTTTAGTTTAAGGCATTCTTTATAGATCTTGGATATTGGTCCACTATGTAGGGTGTGCAAATATTTTCTCACATTCCATATGGTAACTTTTAGTTTCAGGGGTAGTTACTTTCTTTTAGTTTCTATCACAGCAAATTTCCTTTTGCACAGTATATTACTGTTCAGTATTTCTTTTTTATACATCATCTTATGAAAATTAAACTATCCAGCTCTTCCAGTACCTGAAGAAGTGCATGGGGAACTTGAGTAAACTCAAAACTGCTAAGATAGCTTTTATCAACTTCTAAATGGTATTCAAAGTAACCCAGTGAATGTCTATTAAAGTTATATTATAAAAGAATAGCTAACAACTTAATTATAGATCCTCAACAAGAGTCTTTTAGAGTTAACAGATGTCAAACCACAAAAAACATTACAACCAGAAATCAATCAGTATTCTAATAACTTTAGGCCAGTGTCCAAAACAGAATATCTAATGCATCTGAGAATACTTATAAGCTATTATCACAACAGATTTAGTTATTTTACTGAAACAAAAACTATTTTTAAATGTTTTCATACAATCATGAAACCAAAAACTGCCAAGTTAATTTCATGTGCTTCTAAAAATTGGTAACACTTATTGAGGAATCCCCATGGAAAAAACAAAACAATAAACCACTTTTCCACATTTCAAGCTTTTTTTTTTTTTAAAGATTTATTTATTTATGCATACAAGCACTGGGGTACAGGCCAGAGGTGTGGGGTGGGGGGTGAGAGGATTCACCATAGAGAGCA
>JAGFMF010011862.1:648089-680555 GCA_019455555.1 Galemys pyrenaicus
AATAAGAACAACAATAATAACAATAACAGCAATAAAGACACAGAAACCAAAAATGAGGAGACAAGGACAGACTGGGGCACCTGGTGGGGAGGGGAGGGGGAGAGTTGAGGGAAGATGGGAGCACGAGGTGCTGAGGTGATGGTGCACTGGTGAGATGGTGATGGGGAATACATGGGGATTACAATTGATGGCAAGTATATGTAAATTAAAAAAAATATTTTATATTAATAAAAATATAAAAGCAAGCTTTCTTTAAATTAAAACCACAATTGTACTTGATCTAGCTTCCATTCATATTCATATTATATGATGATCATTTTTAAATTATTTTAGAAATCTTACTAAAATATTTATAGGAGTGTGTCAATAGGTAATGTCAGAATTGTCAAAACTTAAAAAAAGCTAAGTGAATAAAAATTAATTTTTTGTAAAAGCATATAAAACCAGTGTTTCCATTTTTATTTTATTTCTCAGTGAAAACAACCCATGGATTGATGAACTGCAAAATTTGGCTTAATGGTTCTGGTAGATACTTCATTTTTTTTCTGTGAAAAATAAAATATCTTACTTTGAAAGTGAATAATGTGGGGCCTCCCTGGTAGCACACAGGGTTCAACACCGCATTATGAGGCATCCACAGTCACTGCAGTACAAGCCCAGGGAGCTGACCCACATGGCGCAGCAGACCCCTCCTGCCTCACATGCTGCTCCCCTCAGAAGTGTACTTCAGTCAATCTGCCTGTTTTGTTCTCTACTGTCTATGGTGAATCCTCTCACCACCACCCTACACTCTGGACTGTACCCCAGCTCTTGTATGCATAAATAAACACATCTTTAAAAAAATAAAGTTGAAATGTGTGCAAATCATGACAATCTAGTAGTAGGGAATCCAAACTATAAAAGTTAATGATAATAAAAATGACGAATTTGACCAAGTTTGTCTAGATGAACATCTTATTTAACATATTTGGTCACAGTGACCTAAAATAGGAGTGACTGTGACAATTATTGTTCAATAATACTGCTCTGAAAAGACTAGACTTTGTTTTTAGGGCACTGGTGAATATGTCTTTATCTTCTCGA
The DNA here is from genome assembly GCA_019455555.1 of Galemys pyrenaicus. Classification (NCBI taxonomy): domain Eukaryota; kingdom Metazoa; phylum Chordata; class Mammalia; order Eulipotyphla; family Talpidae; genus Galemys; species Galemys pyrenaicus. The sequence goes on from JAGFMF010011862.1 coordinate 649,173, forward strand.
GTTTTCATGCCATTTTACATGTCAACTAACACTAAAAGCATCATAGAATAAATTTTGTAACCTATTTTTCCTAATTTTCTTAGGTTATTTATAAGGTATACTTCAAATTACATATTACAACATAGAACACATCAATCCCAATTATTTAACAAATAAATGTTGCCACAATACAGATATAGTTAGAAGGGCATGACATGGAAAGAGCATGACCTTGAGGGGTAAGCAGACCCAGTTTCTAATTTGGGCTTTGCTCTCTACTTCTTACACATGTTATTTCACCTCCCTGATTACTGACTGAATGACTTGCAACTTGAGCTAGTTATTTATTTATATTGCTATTACCTCTCAGGAATGGAAATATAATTTCCTACAGACAAAATAGAACCAAGCACACTTTCCTAGAGGACCGTCATGAGAACTAAATGAAGTAATTATTATAAAGTTCCTTTGCAACTCTTGGATGGAGCAACCATTCAATCAAGTTTACCTTTCACTTCCCTTTATCTCTCCCGATCTGGTTTGTAAATTTTGGGATTTACTCCTTTTAAAATTAAAGTCAGTACTTATTTGTTTCACGAAAAATAATTAGATAGCTTTTAGAAAACCCGAAATGAAAATGAAATATCAAAGGAAGAATTTCAGGGCTGGAGTCTTGAATGTCTTACTCTTCTACCACCCATTTGTGGTTTGCATCTATTAGAATTTAACCAGAAACATATGCTATCCATAACTGTTAGAATATTTGCAATTTAATTTATGTAGAAACAAATTTCTAAGATGAACTATTCAATATATACCAACCCCCCAGCACCTCCCCTGATCCCCTACACACACACACACACACACACACACACACCACACTCACATCTTCCAATCAATCCTTGAAACTTTTCATTATCAGTTCCACTCTAGGGTGAAGAGTACATTTTTTGTAGAAATGACACTTAGCAACATCTCATTTGCCTGATGTATATTAAGAAAAGGAAGATAAGACAGTTCTGCTCCTTTCACATATATCTGGTACAGCTTTCTCAGACATGTGAAAGATTAAGCACCAGAACTGAATTGCAATTGCCAACACAAGAAATAATAACAAATTTATACACCATAGGAAGAGTACATCCCTTTTCAATTTTTGCAACACTACTGAGACTGTATTTAGAGGCAGTTCTCTTTCTATAACTTTGTTTTTCTGTTTCTCCCATATAAGAGAACTATAAGGACTACACTGAAATGTACTTGCATAAATTGTAGTTAAAGAAAATGATTGAAGGGACTCTCTGCTGGCTCAGCCAATTAAGCAATGCACTATGAAGCAAACCACAGTCACTGCAGCACGAGTTTGATCCCTGCCACCGGCCAGGGAGGGGACCCACATGGCTTAACAGACCTCTCCTGCCTCAGCCCGCTGCTGTTCTTGGCAGTGTGTTTCAGTTGATCTGCCTGTTCTGCTCCCCACTCTGTCTCTAGTGAATCCTCTCACCTCCCATGACTCTGGCCTGTACCAGCTCTTGTATGCATAAATAAATAAATCTTAATAAAAACATGATTGAGATAAAATACTATTTTTAGATAAAATAAATAGTTGGAATGACCACTAAATATCTTTTCCACATCTCAGAAGATGATTTTTCCCAATGGAGATTTTATATCTGTCTATGACATAAAGTTTTGCATATGATAATATAAATTATTTAATCATTGTGCACTTTGATAAATAATTAACTAGGAAAGATATTTCTATGACTTACATTTAAAACTCCTGAAAAACATATCATAATAGAGTTTGGTAAGCTGATATTTCATAAAGATGTGTGTTATACATCCATGTATGTGGTTCTTCCATGTTCTATACATCATTTTATCAGTTGCATCCTTGTATCATTAGCCTAAGGGCAACATCATTAAGCTTTTTTTAAGTATGGTAACTTTGGGGAAGGTAGCAGTATAGATAGCAAAAAAAAATATATAGTACATATTTTATATAAAATATAAGATAAATACATATCTTCAATAGCAAAGGAATCTGAACTCAAATTTTGTCCTCACCAATGTCAGTAAGTATCATCCTTGGTCAAGTTCTGATATCTAGTTTTATTAACTGTAAAACAGGGCAATTGGCATGGTGGGGAGCAAGGAGACAATGTCCCATTGGAGGATAATAGCAGAACTTGATGATTATTTATATAGTTCTTAGAGTAATCTATTCATAAACAATGTTTCACAAATGTTAATGCCCTATTTGCTTTCTTAAATAATTTCTGAAAAGTCATTTTTTCTTCATTTATTTAAAGATTTATTTTATTTACTTATGCATACAAGAGCTGGAGAGTAGACAAAGGTACTGGGGGGCTGGTGAGAGGATTCACTGGAGACAGAGTGGGGAACAGAACAGATGGATCTACTGCAATACACTGCTGAGGGGAGCAGCAGATGAGACAGATGAGATCTTCTGCACAAATAGATTAGTTCTCTGGTCAGGGAACTTGTGCTTCAGTGGCTGCAGACAGATTCATAGTGCTAAGACTTACCCCCTTGTACCACCAGGGAGGCCCCTTTTTCTTCATGATTTTATGCTAAGAAATGATAGAAGGGGTGTTTTAGTTTGTTCTGTTTTGCAAAACAATAACAACATAACAATGTTCCTTTTCAAACTTGAAAATGAGAACAGAGCACTAGCCTTGGATTAAAAAGAGTCTGTTTTTTCCTATCACCTTTTCAAATTCATTAACAAATTTCATGAGATGAGATGGGCATGTTTTAAGAAATGAGAGTCAGCATAATATTTATGTCCTTCTTGCAAACACTTGTATTTAATTAACCAGTGACACAAATTTATAGTCAACCTACTTAATAATTGCAATTCAAAGTTTTGTCAAAGCACAGTATAGACAATACAGTCCTCCCATAGTAATATCTTGCTTTATATAATAATTTTTCAATTCTTTGGGGGAATAGTCATGAAAAATTTTCCCCGAATTATATGTGTTTTTACTGAATCATGTCAGTGATACTGGTTGAGTTCACCACTGGTGCCATCACATACTTATGCAAACTCAGGAATAGCAAATAGATCTAAAAAGTATCAGTATGTATAACCTTAAAAATAAAAATATACAGAAGCACACAATAATCCATAATGCATATGGTGACCTCTCCAGGCCTAATACTTTTGACTGTAAGAACAGTGGAAATAAATGTTGCCAGTGTTCATGCAAGGAATTTTGGTTCTGATAACTAAACCTAGCATTTTGGTTTTAATGGAATGTCCAGAAGGGTGGTCCACACTTTTCCTAGGTGATACAGCACAACTTATTCATTGCTTTAATTCTGTATTAAATAAGTGCATCAACATTCCCTACCTCATATACTTCTTTATGTCATCACTTTGGAAATCTCATTTGCACAGGGGTATAGTAATTGTACTTAGAGGGATAAGAAGGTAAAATGTATTAACTTGATGCTGAGACTGAGTAAATGATGAACATATATTATTACTAAATCTTCTGAAGAATCCTTACATTAGATCCATATCATTGTGCACATGTAAAGTGTTAACACATTCAGGGGCATCTACGTGTATGGCCCAAGGTCATATCATTTATAAGATGTAGAGACTAGACTTAAATGTATGTCTTTTAAATATGATTTCAAACATAAATTCTATCTAGTCTTGACCTTAAGACTGATGAAATAGGGAGATGTGGCTCTAACAGATAGGTGCCTAACCAGAAAGAAACCAATAATTTAAATGAACACTATTATATCTGGTTCTTTACTAATGAATGATTTGTTACAATTATCCCTCAAAAAGTAGACTTACGAGTCTGTATACCGAGAGTGAAACATGTCAAGAATAGGTCATAGACTCTGAGACAGAGAAAATGAGAGGTCATGAAGAAAACCAGGACTTTGAGTTAGACAAAAGTGAATTCACATTGATAATACATTATGTGTCCTTAGGCAAATGAGTTAACTTCATTATGTCTATTTCTTACTATTTAGATTGGAGGAACATGTCAATGAGAATTACTGAAAAACGTCTCTCAGGATGTTTGAGAAATAAAGGAAAGACATTGTCAGTGCTTTACACAATTCATTATGCAGAGTATATATTTGAATTACACTATCTCTTTTCACCTTCTCTGCTCTCCCTAGTATTTAGAAAAATTGTTACTTTATTTTGGATACTGTGAGAAAGCTACAATTTTAATTTTACATGTGAGTCTTCCCTTGGTTGGCAAAACAACACTCACATTTTTATCTGACTGATAAACATATGTGTCATCCAAATAATCTTTTCTTCCAGTGATTACAGGTAAGATTTTTAAAATATAGCTATTTTAAAATATAGCTGTTTAGACTAATACACCCCCATATTAAATAAATACCTTTCTTTCCCTAAGTGTTTGATAAGTATGTTTAATGTTTGAGAAGGTGAGAATCGCATGCATATATTATTGTAGGAATTAATATTTGCAATGAAGAAAAACCAGCATTTCATGCCTTGAAGCAGCTGCATTCCCATTCTGTGAACAAGATATGGACACAGATGCAAGCAAAAATAAGGTGAGAAAATAGATTAGGGTGAGTGGCTAGAATTTCTAAATTTCCATTGGTAAGACAAAAAGTATAGTTCTACAGTCAAACTAAAAATACAGAGATATCATGCCTTAAGTAATTATATATCACGTTTCCGTCAGTGATCTTCAAACATTAACGTTAAGAATATTCAGGAAGGAATCAAGGGTCTACTAAGTTGACAATTAAAGAGATAAATCACTGAATATGGAAAGGACAGAAAGAAGGAAACACATAAGAGGAGAGCACTATTGAATAGACCGGCTAGCACATACTGGACGAGATCCCAGGAACAACAGAATGTTCTCTCACATTTTTCCTTCTCTAGACATCTATCACCAGAAACCCTCATGCACTTAAGCACTTTTGAATACTGAGACCGATCTAATTAGATACTAAACAAAAAGTTAAGTTCTGTATGTCAGAAATGAGGAATTATGTGATCCTAAACTGTTTATGGAATGATTACTAAGGGTCTTGACCATACTAAAGTTAACCATTAAAATCCAAAATAGAGATATGGAATGTGGATTACTAAATTTATTCAGATCAGAATTCCTTCTTTTCAGTCTTCCTCATGATAGAAACAGTTACAGATACATTGAGACATGTGCATTAGGCATTCTACTTAAAAACATGTGTTACCCCAACTGAAATTAGATGCTGAAAACCACTGCTTAACAGCCAACAAACTGAATATAAGTTGAGTAAAAAATATGTCAAAATATATTCTGGTAAAACTTGGAAGCCATCATGGGAAGGGACTCCAGTTATCTTTCAACATTCTATAGATTAATCCCTTGTGACTTTTATCTGAATTTTCAGGTAAAGTAGTTGTCTTTTTGTTTCACCTTACATGGGGCTGGCACACGTCTCCCTTTACTAACAATTATTTCTTCATGGCTGGAACTAACTATCAGAAATGTGTGGAGAGAGCTGGGGTGACAATATTGGAAAGAACTGTCTGAAAGAGCATGAATTGTGCTTCAAAATAAGGCAGCACATTCACACTTTCCCTTGTTAAGAAAGCATCCTATCCAGTAGAATCTGTGCTTTTTGTTCATTAATTGCAAGACCTACTGTCCTGGATGAACCTTTTTTACGTTTTATGGGTAGTGTCAGGAAAGAAGAAAAATAAGCCCCTTTCTTCGAGTACATTATGGCCTATCGTCATCTGCTTTTTGACATTTAGCGATGATCTCCCTTCCACCAGGATAGGTCATTGGAGCAAAGCACATAAGAAAACCAATAAAAATCTCTTTTTCCTCCTCAGATACAATCTCAAAATACTTGTCTTTTTGGAACTTGCAACTTCTTTTACAGAAAGAATCATTCTGTGAATTCATAACATGTGAACATATGAAACCATAATATGTTGGTTTTGATTGGTCTATAAACAGTGATAGAGTTATAGTCTTTCGTATCATTGTCAACAGTGAACTGAATTGTGCCTCTAAAAACCAGAAGTGCAAGTTCCAACCTTGGTACCATGACCTTATTTAGACCTCATTTAGAAATAATGGCTTTACAGTTATCATTAACTTCTCCCATGTAATCATCCTGGACTTAGGGTGGGACTTGAATTCATTGAATGTTGTACTTGTAAAAACTTAAAGAACAAGGAATCTGTGACAAAGAGAAACAGAAAAGTTTCTGTGAAGACAGAGGCAGATATTAGAATGAAGCAGCTAGGCCAGGATATGTCAAGAATGCCCAGAAAGCAACAGGAACTAGGAGAGAGGCATCGAACAGATTCTTTTTTAGAGCCTCCAGAAGGCTCCAGTCCTATCAAGAGATAGGTTCTGAATTCTGAGTCTCCAAAACTATAAAAGAATAAATTCCTGTCGTTGTAAGCCACTCAGTTTGTGGCAATTTCTTGTGGTGGTACTAGAAACATTTATTTAAGTGGGGAATTGCTAAATATAGTGGCAAAGAGTTTTGAAACATGAAATGATATAGTTTGAATTTTAGCTTGACTACCTGATCTCAGAACCTTAAACTTTATAAATCATCTGAGTCTCTTTGTAATTTTCTATATAATTGGATTTAAAAAAACTTCCTCATAGAGTTAATGTGGGGATAAAAGATACTTTTATAAGTGTCTAGAATTTTGTGGATTTAAAAAATATACAAATATTATTATTAAAATTTTTGTGTTGAAATATATGAAAATTTATATGCAAATTAAAATTATTATACATCAAATTTCTTATTTTGAGAACAATAATTGCTAAGCCATTCACTTATCCCAGACTATGACTGCAGTTGAAGTCTTTTCTAGGTAGCAAAGTATTTGGGTAAAGAGATTTTGTATTTCTTAGCCCTATATTTCTCACATCTTATTTCCAGTATGTTTGGGAATGATATAATTATAAAGATTAATTAGTAACCTGCAGAATAAAGTCATATTTCTTCAGATTAGCAATATGTCACGGCCAACATGATGAAGCTCTTAGAGAAATAAGATCACAAATGGTTAGTGCTTGTTAGATAAGACAACTCAATGAAAAGTAGCATTTTTGTGTGTATGTTGATTTAGAAAAATGTAACCAAAATCGTCAGATGAAGGCTATGAAGATTCATTAAGTTTGCAAAAACTCTTTAATTGCTAATTAGATAGGAGCCCATCAAATTCAAATTAGAAACAATTAGCTCTTTTTCTCCTAACCAATTAATAATAAGAGAGAGTCAATACTTGAAGGAATAATGATATTTAGGAGTTTTCTTTTGAGTAGACCAGAATATTATGTGTTTCTTTCCATAAAAGTCATTTAACAGTAGCAACAGCAAAAATAGGGTTGTTTATTCTGGAACAGCATGAATTTGTCTATCTTGCCAGCACTAGAGGTGGGTAGATGCTTTTAATGAATATAGACGTTCCACTTACCTGGCTTCCCTTGGTTGTCTCCCCTAAGTTGAGATCCTTGAGGGGCACAGACTGTGAAAAACATCATGTTCAGTCATTGTAGAGGCTAAAACAAAAGGAACAATCAGTAAGAACAAGTCTCTCTTTAACACTTGACATTTTTTCTTATCACAGAGGTTTTGCACTGCTTATCTTTTATTTTTTTTTAAACTGCAGTAATATTTAGTTACCTTAAGTGTTGAGCTTTTTGGTGCTTCCATAAATGCCACACTCCAAGAGAGGATTTAAACAAAATTCAATGACATTTAGACCATTTTATGTAGCTTTGGGGTCTTCTATTATTTGCTATATGCATTTTGATTAAGAAAATGTATTTAATATGTCTATCAGTAAATCTGTTGTAAATATAATTAGAGGCTGTTAATGAATGGGAATCTAAAGTTATATTCTGACTAGGAGAGGGCTGAATATTGAAAAATTAGTCTGAGCAATAAAACATATCCTCATTCTAATCTAATGTTGTCTCTGATAAATTAAAAATTATTTGCTCATGCAATTAAAAATGCAAACTAACAGAGATAAAATGATTTCAGGTTTGAATTCTTATGGCACATAATTTATATTATATTAAAAATACACTGAATAATAAAAGGGTAAATCTCATATCTGTTATGCTAATGGCTTTCAGACCATCATACCTAATGCTTTCTCTCTTCATTTAATTCTGGCCTTGTTATTGGCTTTATATAGGTCAGAAAAATTAGAAAGCAGAATCATATAACCTGTAAGTGCCTGACACTAATTCATTTAATTATCCAAAAGGTTTAAAAATGTTCTCTGTGCAAGTATGGTCCTCACAATAGTAAACATGACATGATTCTAAACAAAAATCCTCAAAATAGAATGGTGAATGAACAATGAAAAGGGAAGGTTTATAGAGTTATATAAAAAGTGACACTCTTTTTTTTATAGTTCACAGAAATGTCTTTAAAATGATTCTTGCCTTAGAATCTCATCTCAAGTCTCAGAACTCAAGGAGGTTGTACACTTTCAATCAGCCAGAAACTCAACCTTGCTATAACAATAATTTTAAAAACCATGCTAAGCAATAGCTGCAGGTGATTTTACCAAGTGTGCTTTGGCAGAGTGAGTTCCCCTTTAATGTAGCTTTACATTAATCTGCCAGTTTTTAAGAGACACAAATAGCTCTAAATATCATAGTGTGAATGTATTTCTCCTTTCATTTATGAACCTGATACAGTTTGCAGAGAAATTCAGAGTTTTCCACTTTTCATACACGAGTTCTAGAACTAGACATTATAGACCAAACGAGGGTGTGGATTAACAGTCTGAGAAGTAGAAAGGCATCGCTAGAAAGATGGTCTCGCATGTGGAAAATAGAAAACCAAACAAATGGTAAAGAAAAATTCAAAACTAGCAAGTTGACCATTGAACTGGGGAATACAGCAAAGGAGGGAGCAGGAGGGGGCACAAAACAGGGGACGGATGAACACAAGGGGATATACTAATGGTTCACAGGTGATCCAGGAGAACTATGGGGACTAAATTGAGGTAAAAAAATAATTAATAAAATAATAATAAAAAAACCTGTACACAAAAGTAAAAAAATTTAATGAGGTATTTACCAGTATATAATGACCAGATTAATTTTAGAATCATAGACTACATATTGACATTTTTGGTTTTCTGTTTCTTGCTTTTCTTCACTTTAAGCCATAAGAAACTATAGGGACTTAGTGCCACATAATTTCTTATTTCTCAGTAGTCTGTGAGATGATTTGGCTCAACTCTGAAGTTCTTTTGCTCCATTTGATTATGGTCAGGTCAAAGGTCAAATCGCCATCAAATGTCACCAGGTCAACTGGCCTGGAATGGTCGAGATGACACACTGAAATGGTTGGCATTTAGCCTCAGATATTGGCTAGGAGGACAATCAGAGAATGTCCTTGTGTTTCCCTCCTGCCACCCGCCCCCTCGACACACACAGAGGGACTGAGATTCTTATATTGTGGTGTCTGGATTCAACAGGCAGAAAATGGAAGCTGGCAGTCATTTTAGAATCCATGTTTCTATTATGTAACTTCTGCCATATTGTATATTTTACTCAAAGCCAGTCACAAAGGCTAACTCTGATTCAGGGGGTGGGGTAATACAGTCTACATTTTGATGTGAGTTGTGGCATTAATGTGAATAGAGCGAAGTGCCTTTGGACATCAATGACAATAATGTATGCTTATCCTTAAATCAATAGTTAAATAATGTGGCTATAATCTATTTAACAGATAGGTACATATATTCTAACATTGTCAAATTATTTTTTATTTGAAAAAACTGAAATTAAAATAACTCCTTTATTGATTTTAAAAAGAGCTACCTTGGGGCCTCCCTGGTGGAGTAGTGGGTTAAGCAATGCACCATGAAGCAAATCACAGCCACTGTAGCACCAGTTCAATCCCTGCTGCCGGCCAGGGAAGGGACCCACATGGCGCGGCAGACCTCTCCTGCTGTGCCCGCTGCTCCCCTCAGCAGTGAACTTCAGTTGATCTGCCTGTTCTGCTCCCCACTCTGTCTCTACTGAATCCTCTCACTCCCCACACCTCTGGCCTGTACCCCAGTGCTTGTATGCATAAATAAATAAATCTTACAAAAATAAAAAATAAAAATAGCTACCTAAACCATGAAAAGTCATATAATAAGCTCACCGATGTTAAAATGAATAAACCAACAACTTATGTAATAGTGTCATTTATATTAGTCATGGCTATTCATCAATTGGGAATTATGGGATTGAAAGTATAGAAAATATCAAGTACAGAAGTGGCTTTAACTCGGAGAAACCGTTAAATTGCTTGATGTTTCAGAAATTTTTTTCTCATTTATTAAGGATAGACCTTAATATTCTAGTGGACTTTTTTTTTTTTTTAACTGTCCTCATCCAAATACTTCCACCTACTTTCCATGGTCTAATGTGGTCCTTTCGTGATTGAACCAATTATCGCATTTCATCTTTATAGCCAAAATAATGGAGTCATGAGTGAATATGTATTCAAACAAATACAAATCGAATAAATTTAGGAACTTGAATTACCGAGACAAAGAAAGCACCTCTTTCTCTGGTCATACACAAGAAGAATGTAGACTAGAAATCATTATCAAAACTATTCTGTATAAAAGGAGAACTGTCTTAGTATGATGCTGAGATATGGAATTCAGCGAAAAGGGTATTAAGGCATGGGATACTATATCCTATCCTCCGCGATGTTGCTGTAGAATTGGATGTACCTGAAACCAAGTTACTTCGACTTCTGGACTTTCTATATTTGAGAACTAGCAAAGAAACATATTATTCTGAATCTCTTTATGTTGGAGATCCTGAGACCAGTAAAATTAGGAGTCTTAAAATTATGTAATTTTATTTAAATTTGTTTGCCCTGAGGATGAAATTTATTTATTTTTATAAGACATTTATCACAGTGCCTGCCATACAAAGGATTTTTATGCTTTTCTTTTATTTACTCAGTATATTGAAATACAACAGTGTTTCTATTCCATCAAGCAGATTTAATTAAAAAAAATTCAAATTTTTACTGTTTAGTTACTGAACAAAAGGGAAAAACCCTGGGAGCTTGGGCCCATTTGACTTTAAATTTAAATACACAAGTTAGAGCTGTCTGCAATTACAAGCTTACCACCAAAGGAATATGATATAAATGAAAAACACAATAAAAGTGTAATTACAGGAGCTGTTTTTTTTTCCTTTTTTGAAAGGAATTTATGTTGAATAAGAAGGAGCTGATTTCTATTATTTTTTTTATGATTACAGTGTTCTATTTATACTCAGCATTGAATTAATTTCCTTGTCTAATACTCACCTTTCTGTGGACCCTTTTAAAATACTTTAATGAGTTGTGTACATAAATCATCTTAGTGAACACAAATACTTACATGTAAAAACTCTCAAGGGTACTTTTTAAAGATTTTAGAGTGGTACATAAGTCACTGAAACTCTTCTACCTATTTTTTTAAAATATAACAAATTGAAAATAGAGTAATTGTTTCTTTTCACAGATTAGTGATAAAATCAGCTGAAAGTAACTGCACAGAGCATTGTGTAGCATATTATAAACAAAGTCTGCCAAATAGAGGTTTCGCATTAGTGTTTACTTTTATGACTTTTAACCCTCAGTTCACATTATTCCTATACTGTGCTGGTACGATATGCATATAGACAAATACCTGTGTTTCAAATGAGAATTTACTAGACTGCAGTATAATACACATGCACTGTAATTTGAGAATTTACAGTTAAATTCTAAAAAACTGACTATGGAATACTTCATTTACATCTTTTATTACATTTCAATATTCATACAAGTTATTCTTAATTCTAATAATATTTTATCTGTTTTTATTTTGATATAGAAGGAAAATTTCTTACTTCTCTTTGTTTTTAGCATCAGCACCAGAACCATATATACCCATTTAAAAGTAAAAATGTGTCATCATTCTGTAATACACATGAATCATAAATAAATTCATTAGTGATTGTTACACATATGAGTTAAGTCATTAATGTGGCATATAGGTATCAATCACATGGTGAGTCCATTTGTATTGAATAAGCTCTGTTATTTTCCAGCTTTGAAAACTTAATTTTGATACACTGCATTTGCCTACAGCAGATCCTTGCTATAGGCTCACTGAACAGGAGGAACTCACGTCTCCATCTACTTAGAGACACGCTTGTTTTCTAAGTGAAAATGATTGAATACTCAACTGTGTTCCAATGGAATGTAGTAACAATTTTTTGTTTCATTAAAACCAACTGTCTCTTGGGCTTACCTACCTCATACTTTGCTGAAAAACAGGAAAAAGGCTATTTCTATAGTTTGCTTTATTCTCATCATTCTTTACAGAGATATTCACAATCAGAAACATAAAAATCCCATCAATAGAGAAGGAAGCAAGGATCAATATAATGAAAAGAAAATTGACCCAAGAGTCATGATTCTGATCTGAGATCTATAATAATGAATCTAGCCTTTGTGGGATTGAATTTCTCCAATCCTTAGTGTTTTCCTTTGTTAGAAAAAGATAACAATAACTTTAAGACCCTCAAGGTAAGTACATAGGAAATCATTAAGCCTAAACTGAACTAACCAACAGAACAACAAGGTATAAATCAGAAGATGATATCCAAAAAATGCTATTTGCAAGTTCTATTTACAGACCTTAACTTCCCAAGAATAAGGCTAATTCCTGATTCCTGCCTCATAAAATACTGCTTTAATGATTGTCCTACATTTCCTGTTTCTTTCTCGTCTCTAATAGCATGACTGATTTTTATTTATTTTTTATTATTATTTTAATATAAATTTTTTAAAATTTACATATATTTGACATCAGTTGTAATCCCCATGTATTCCCCACCCCATGTATTCCCCATAACACCAGTGCACCATAACCTCAGTCCCCCGTGCTCCCGTCTGCCCTCCACCCTTCCCCTCTTCCCTCCCCACCAAGTGTCCCCAGTTTGTCTTTGTCTTTTCATTTTTGGTTTTTGTGTCTTTTTTGTTGTTGTTGTTATTATTATTATTAAATAGTTCTTATTCCTTTCCTTGATCATTATTTGGTTCCCTTATATTCCTCCTAGGGGAGAAACCATCTGGTATTTTTCTTTTGCTTTCTGACTTACCTCGCTGAGCATAATCCCTTCCAGTTCCATCCATGTTCCTATGAAAGCGTCTAGTTTTTCATTTTTGACTGCTGAGTAGTATTACATCACATATATGTACCACAGCTTCCTGATTCACTCATCTATCTTTGGGCATTTAGATAGTTTCCAGGTCTTACCTATTGTAAAGAGCACTGCTATAAACATAGGGGTGCAGGTATTCTTTTGAATCAGTGTATTTGTGTCTTTTGGGTATATTCCTAGGAGTGGGATTGCTGGATCCTATGGAAGTTCCATTCTTAGTAGATGGAGGAACCGCCATACTGCTTTCCATAATGGTTGGACCAGCTTGCATTCCCACCAGCAGTGTAAGAGAATTCCTTTTTCTCCATATCCTCGCCAACATTTGTTGTTGCTACTTTTTTTGATATGTGCCATTCTCACTGGTGTGAGATGGTATCTCATGGTGGTTTTGATTTGCATAGCATGACTGATTATGACCTTCCACTGACCACTGTTGCCATCATCTCATGATTTAGTCTTGCCTACTGCCCACTTCAGTTTTTCATCACCCATCCTGAGTAGTCTAAGAATGGAATTCTTCTATAGTCATCATAGTAAAATTTAGATGATCAATGAGATCAAGAGAATTCGGGAAGATAGTTGAGGTTTGGAGGTACATTTTTCACTGGATAAGGAATTTTGATTTCTGATTTCTCATCTCCATATAATATTTGAAAGTCACTGTTTCATATTAAATTACAGATAATTATACAGTGTCCTCAATATTACATTTCCATAATAATGTAAGTAAAATGGATTTTATTGATGCCCTTTATTTTCTTTCTTTGGAAGGATAAAAAAATTCTTATATTAAGGTGTTCTGTTATGTTCTGGTAAAGTAGAAGGAATAGGAAAGACTAACACAGAAGGATACTTTCTAGTTGGAAAAAAAAAACAATGAACATTATCATAATTTTTAAAATTATCAAAACTAATAAAAAATTTCTTAAGATTCTATAAAAATCAGTCTTTTTTTCCCTATAAGATAACCTTGCCTTAAAAATTACAGTGACTTTGAGACAATCCTAAAATATGTGGAATAATTAACAGAGCTGTAATCACTATTATAATCCTCCTGAGAACAGTGACTGTAATAAAATTGGCATAGTAAGTCTACAGAAAAAAAAAATCAGGTGCAACTAAACATGATTAATGATGACTCAACTAATTTCACATGCAAAGAATATTAAACAGTTGTGGAATCTGTCTTATATCAAACTTCCCCATTAATCTGATTCCTTGATGAAAGTAAACATACCATCATCTACCTCACTTTACTGAAATACTTGAAGCTCATAATCTTGTAGTAGATTTTTTTTGGCTACTCAGAGAAAAGAAAATTCAAAACTTTGATGAGGAAGTAGTGTAAAGTTGAGTAACTTTGGAATTGTGATCAGTATGTTTTAACAACCTTGAGATTATAAATAAATTGGGAACTAATGGTTATGCCCTTCATTTTTTAAAAAAGTTCCTCTTTGAAAGGAGGGACATGAAATGAATTATTTAATTTCTACTCATATCTTCTCTATTATTAATGAAGTAAAGAATGGGTAATTGGGCACAGTCAGCATGTTAAAAGGAAGGACACTGTCTGTGCATTATACATCTTCAACTCTATGAGTAGAACAACTGTTTTACTGTATAATAAACTATTCTTTGTTCTAGAGCTCTTATCTCTGAGGAAGCTCCTATTTTTACAATGGCGATAACTTGGACCATCATATAAACAGAATCCAGATTTATTTGGCTTGAGGAGGACACGCCTCAGATTACTCTCCTATATAAGCTTGAAATGTAACCATGAACTATGAACCATACGGTTGCTTTGTGTAGCAAGGGTCAATTTCTTCATTCCTTGAGCTATGTTTCATTTTGCTCTACTTTTTTGTCTTTTCTTTTACTGTGTGTCATTTTTATAGTCTCTCAGCATACATCGGTTTATGGTGGATGAAGAACATAGCTCACGCATTGGGAATTGTGCAGGCTTCTTTAAAATTACAGAAGATTATATGGCAGCTGCTTTGGATTTTCCAAATTCATCATTGAATTTCCAAATTCATCATTGATAGTGAACTTGATACTCTATCGACAACAACTCGAGCAATAGCAAAAATGAAAATAGGTCTTACTCAAGCAATTAATACTTGCCATGCATCTTGCTAAACATTCCAAGAACAGTTTCAGTTGTTAGCTCCACAGGAAATGAAGTCTTGGAGGGCTTCTGTTTATGGCCCACTTGCAGCTGAGAAGTGGGCAGTTCAAAGGTCTCTGAGGTAGAATACTTCCTTATAGTATAGACCGCTAGAATGAGCCATTGGTCCCATGCTTGAAGCAACTACACCAGCTTTTGCAAGGGCATCTTCAGTATAACTGAGATCTGCAAATGCAAGTCCAGTGGAATCACTCATAAATGGCACAGGAATATCCTGAAATTGCATAATTCTTCTGCCTTTTCATACTTTTTTTTCCTTCATAACTTCTTTCTACTGAGAAGGCACTAGGATCTACTAACATGAAACAAGGGAACTCTCTTTGATACATAGTAAGTATGTCTGGTCTTTTAAAATAAACATATTGAATATTTACCCTCATTTTCCATGCCTGTGTACTATACTTGCATCAAAAAAAAGTTTCCTTTTTACTCTGTTTTTTAAATATCACAGATGGGGGTGATGATGATGAAGACGATGACAAAGATGTGTTAATAGTGTTTTAGATTTATTTTTTGAAACTTTTAACTAAGTCTAATTAAATATTTAACATCAGATCATGCTAATGGCATATCACATATCTTTTAATGAGCATGTAAGCTACAAAATTATAGATCCCAGAGTAGTTTTGGTAGAAAATCCATTATGTGTAGTTTTATTGAGGATTGCATCAAACCAAATTGTTACCACCTTACACAAACTTAACATTAGTTTACCAAGGAAGAATTTTGTATCTTCTTTCAGTATAACCAATTTCTAAATTCAATACAGATTCACAGTTTTTTTTTTCCTTAAGAATTAGAAGTTTAAAAAAAGATGACTTGCAATAAGATATAATCAAAGAATATTACTTCCTGGTTTGATTTACTCTATCAAAAAATTCCTCACAATGAATATAGCCTATTAAAATTCGTACTATTTTGTATAAACTTGTATACTGACAGAATTAAATTCAGTTGAAATGTTTTTTTATTGTTATACTTCCTTGACACTTGACATCTTTTCAGTTTCTAGTTTTTAACATATTTACTGCTGCTGCTGCTATTTTACATTCCAGTCTTATTCTGAATGCTGCTGAACTGGCAGGAAAAATTTAATAGGCTACTTTTCTGTCTTCTTTTAAGTTGGTTCTTATGTCCTTCTTCATATTCATTTATCCTACCTGTTACCCCAATTGCACTAAAACGCATCTTTCCTTTTTGTAAAACTCAGGTCAGATCTCTCTAGTGGCCCTTATCTCTGGTAGAATTTTTTTTTTCTCTAAATGCACCATGATTAAAATATAAAAGAAGAGTTGTCAGGTAACAGATAGAGAAGACCTATGACAATCAGCTCACTTAAAAATGAATGTAGTGGGATCAAAGATTGGACTCTGAAATGGATAGGAAGACAGAAAAGAGTTGAAAAAGATATTAAGTGAAAACTCGAGTTGCTACCTAGAACAATTAGTGAAAGAGAGAAAAATGGAAAATATATAACCTTACTCAACATATTTTACCTTCTCAAAATCAGAAGCAAATGATATTTAAAACATTTGTTCAGAAAAATTTCAAAGCTATAAAGAACTATCAATAAATTTCTTGGGAACTCCCCAGTGCTGAAGTATTTTCACTGATATAAAAACAGAATGCCAAACTTTATGGCCCATTTTTCAGTACTATATAATCAAAAATTGAAATCCAAAAAGATTAAGAAGATAATTTTTCAGATATCCTTGAGCTCCAGACTATTTTAAATTGACTACTCCCTCAGAGAGAGAGAGCGAGCGAGAGAGAAACTCCAAACATGAAATGAATGGTGCAGAATGTTACAGAAGTTCAGAAGCAGAGGACATTAAAGTACAATCAGGCTAAATCTAATACAAGACCCCTTTGTCAACAGATAGATAGCTCATTTTCTTTGTTTTCTCAAATGTATAAAACAGAATAGGTAGAAAATAAGATGACTGAAGAAATGGGATTCTCATTTTAGTTCTTAAAGAGTATACATTTGCCATTTAGGTGATGTAAGAGAAAGAGGAAAATAGAATACAGCTTAAGTAGGGATAACATGCTGCTTTTTCACCCTGTTTTATATGGCATATGACTATGCATGCTAAGTTAAGCTACATTAGGCTGTTTTCTTTTCTCCTAAGGACTTGAACCTAAAGGAAGAACAAATCTAACATACCCTTTTGATTTTTTTAATACAATGTATTTCTATACACTTTGATATAAAAATGAAGAGTTGGGAATTTAATACTATATATGCCAAACCTTCAGATAACTTTTGTAATTTTTTCCTTGTAGAAAACAAAACTATTGGATTTAGTTATTTTCAGTGTGGTGCATTAACAATGGCCAAAAAGTCGAACACCAAAGGGGTGGCTTACATGTCTCCCCTTAAATCTGGCTTGACATATGACTGCTTTGAGCAACAGTGTGGCAGGAATGATGCTACACCAGTTTGGGATTGTGAATTTAAAAGAACATGTAGTTCTTGCTTTGTTTTGTAGGCCCCTCAACTAACAGGTGAGTTTAACTACCCCACTGCTTACTCCACCTGGAGAGACCTGAGATGATAGGGGGACTATGTAGGGGGCCCTCTGAACCCTATCTTCCAGCTATTCCCTCCAAAATCCTCATCCATGACAGAAGTCTTCTTTGAAACTTTAGCCAAGCCCAACCAATAGTTGGATTCCCTCAAGTCACCACAGTTAATATGAGGTGAACAAATGCATTGTTCCACCAAGTATTTCAAAAATTCCTGATCCATTCAGTTGAGAGAAAAAAGAAAACATGTTTAAATTGCTGAATTTTAAATTACTCCATTATTCAGAATATCACTGGAAAAATAGGCATACACAGTGTTTTTAAGGGGAATCCGTATTTGTGAAATTATTGCAAAGTTTAGAAATAAAAGTCTACTTGATTACTCCACTCCAGAATTATAATGCATGAAACATGTTATCTCTTTATCAGTTTAGTCCAGTTGGAATTTTTTTAACAATGAAGCAATAGGGAATGATTCCTACCAGAGCTAAGGATAAGTGTCAAGGTTTTATGATCACTATAAACAATATGTGGCTATATCAACACAATATTATTTTTAAATTAGTAAAATTTAGGAAAATATATAATAGTAAGCCAAGAAGATTTTGCAATAATGCATTCTCAAAATCATATCCATATGTAATGGATTATTTTAACAATTATGAATTGACTGACCGCTACATGTAAATCCTATTTTAAGCATCAATGATCATAGTTTACTAACATAACAATTACTATTAAATAAATAAGTAGCTGGATGCGGCATGCCAGTCCAAATATTTTGGTGACTTTAATGATACAATTTTATTGCCTTCCCACTTTAAAATTTTTCAACAATGGCCATGTGTTACTTGTCTATAGACACTAAAACTAATACATCTGTTCATCTCAGGAAGTTAACTAAGAAAAATATTCATCCATAAAAAGTAAAAATATATGCGATCATTTTATTTTAAATTGTAAAGGGAATTATTCAAATAATTCCATGGGTGAAAATGGCATAAAAAATGAAAGTTAAAATGGGAATATTATTTATAGTTTTTCTTATATTAACACCAGAAATGCAGGAAAATATTTTCATGTATAACTTATATATTCTAATCAACCTAGGAAAGGTGGTTTGTTTGAAAAGGGTGTCAAAATTTTATTTACTGGACTAGTCTAATATCACAGTGCAAGTATTTACATTAATGATATTAATGTTCATAGTTTATGTAAAGGAATAATATTGGTACAACTAAGTCACTGATGCAAATCAGGAGACTCCCATTTTATAATAACTTCCCACTACAATTTGATCAGGCTCAGTGACCTGGAGGTAATAAATAAGTTGGTCAACACACCAAACAATGGATAAAGAAATCAACTGCCAATAACATTCTTCAAAACCATCCAATCCCCTGGGATTAATATGTTTAATTAAGGAAAATAAATCATGTTGTATTGAATCACTAATTATATTGTGAATCAAATAATATTTAAGTGATTTGTCTTGCAATATTTGTGATCTATTCATATTTTCTAATGCTGTATAAGCAGAAACAATAAAGGGAATAGAAATGAGATTTAGTTAACTATCTAGGGAATTGGGTATTATGAAATTATAAACAATTAGCCACTACTTTGAATCAAAACCGGAAAATGAAAATCATCAAGACATATAAAAAAATGTAGTTGTTTAAGTAATGGTGTAGATTTACGGTATTATTTTGCAATGAGTATCAAAACCCATAATTTTTGGTCATCATGGCAAGTACCTTGCAGGCTCCTAATGAGCCCACTGATTTAATTATTTCTACCTAATTTAACACAAACAACCAGAATACAACAGAAAAGAATCACAAAACAACAAAAGCCACTAGCATTAGGGTATTTATTTCCCCTTGTAACTATAAGATATAATAATTCAAGCAAAGTTTGATGCATAAACCAAAAAACATCTTTTTTTTAAGATTTATTTATTTATGCATACAAGAGCTGGGGTACAGGCCAGAGGTGTGGATGGTGAGAGGATCCACTAGAGACAGAGTGGGGAGCAGAACAGGCAGACTGACTGAAACACACTGCTGAGGGGAGCAGCGGGAAGGAGAAGCAGGAGAGGTCTCCCATGCCATGTGGGTCCCCTCCCTGGCCGGCAGCAGGGATCGAACTCCCACTGTAGTGGCTGCGGTTTGCTTCATAGTGTGTTGCTTAACCCACTGCACCACCAGGGAGGCCCCAAAAAACATCTTAAAAGAATCCTTTTTTACCAATGTTTTCTATTAATCTCAAGTATGACCACAAGTTCTTACGATGACCTCTCATGTAGAACATATTTACCACCTGATACTCTAGAACCTGTTGTGTATATTTTAATCACTTTTCACCTATACTTATCTCCCACTTTTCTCACTTGGGTTCTAAGAACCTAATGTGAAAGACAATGCAACCATACTTAATTCATATAATTGCAAAATTAAATGATCCAATAATAAATGCAGAACTTTCAGTTACATGCCCACCTAAAACTGCAAGTATGTTTTGTGTAGTCCTCATTTTAGTATATGAATCAGTACCTGAAGAATTATTATACAATGTGCCCAATGTGTGATATTTAGTCTAGCATTATGAATCTATTAAATGATGATGTATGTGTGCAAATGTGTTTGTATACACTCAGAGTCAAATGTGTAGACTTTAGAAGAGTAGAATCATTTCAAAAATTTTTATGTAATAGGTGAGGTCAAATCTGATCAGCTCTGAGAGGGAAGGAACTGAAAAAATTTCAAATAGAGAATATGATGCAGCATAATTTGCTGCAATTTAGCACAGCAAATTGACCAAAAAAGTTTATATTAGGAGAGCAAGAGAAGCAAGAATAGGGCAATAGATAGTGAATGTGAAAAGTAGTAGACAGTAAAGTTGAAGGAATGATTGGTTTTTCAGTCAAGAAAAGGAAATAAGACTTGGATCCAAGTGGGAAACCATAATAACCAATGAGTCTTTTACTGAAGTGGTGAAACCAAGGTTTCACCAGGATTGCCTGATATGGACAGAGACTGTTGAAGGTAAAATAAACAGTTTCCAGGTTGCATAGTAATTTAGAACAGAGGTGAGAGAGCAATGAAGTAGAACAGTAGCAGTGGAACAAGCAGAAAACAACCCAGGGCAGGCATTACTGAAAAAACAAATTTAGAAGAGGAAGGAACAATGTCTAGAATGCTATTTCCTGAGATTTTAGTTCAGTAATAAAGACTATGCTAGTGCTGAGATAAATGGGGGGGAGGGGGAGAAAAAGCTAATACAAAGGAATAAGCACTAAATTTTCATTTTTCATTGTAGGTAAAGTTCATGTGAGGAGATAAATCTGGAACACCTCACAAGAACCATCTATATCCTTACAAATTTCAAAGCTAAGCCTGGGAATTATCACATCCTTTTAAATTTCATACCAAAGAAATCATTTAAAATGTATCATTTCATTTAGGTTTCATTTAATCAACACTTTGAATTATCTGATGAAAAGAATTAAAATATCTTTTAGCTGAGTGGGTCCACTGAGTGGAGTCCAATTTGTAATCTATGTGTAACTGTATAACTATCATTTCTGATTAAAGTCAGTATTTTATACTAACTAGAGTTATTAAGAGTTTACATCCTTCAACTTTTTTTAAATTTTTCATAATTGCTAAGGAAGCCAAGTACATAGTCTAAACTGTGGAATCAGCATGTTTGCATTGGTTAAAGCAGGGGAGAAATCAAGTCATAACCTATTTAATGTCTTCTTTTGTCAGTAAGAAGCAAGAACCATAGCAAGATTCCAATTTATGTCTGTGGAGTACAAAACAGATGTTGTTCGGTAGGTTTGACTGTGTACTATTTCAATTTTTTACTTTAAAGACAGCATTTAAAGATGCCAGATTGTTCTAATCACAAGTGTCAACCATTCATTAGCTTAATGGAAAAAGGTAACAGATTATGTATATAATAGTCACCCAGGGAAAAGATATACATCTACAACCCATAACACTTATGTAGATAGATGGTAGACATAATAATCTTCCACAGGAGGGAGAGAGACAAACAATTACTCTAATGGAAAGCAAGATAATGTGATTAACACTAAATGCTACTCAAAGACATATTTGTGGTGGGGATGGCATACAGACATTTATACTACAGCATGAACTCACCCTTTGGGTAAAAGAGGGATGGAATTTAATAAATATGTTGGGATAGCTAAGTTTGAAGAAGCCATTATAGATTTGATGTTTAATTTGGAAGGGAATTACACTTTTTTCACTCCTGATCAGGATGGTTAAATTCTGCATATGCCTCTCAAAGATGATACACTTTAAGTCCCTGTAAAGATGATCAGAATACACTCTCACAATTGTATTAAGCTATATGCCATGGTTGAACTTAAGATAGGGAGAGTAGCTTGTTAGGCCTTTATCTAATTATATAAGCCCTTAAAAAACATAGACCTTTCTTTGTCTGATAGCAAAAGTAGTCTGAGAGATGTGAAACATGACAAGGACTGGATGTGTTCTTCCTAGATTGATGATGCCATGTAAAAAGAAAGGTGACCACCTAACAGACTAAGAGAGGTACTCAGGTTGAATGCAAACAAACAGAAGACTTGATTCCTATTGGCCTCATATAAAGCAAAGAACAGAAGTTGCCCACACAAGAAATGAGTTTGGAAGAGGAACCCACTCTGCAGTGTAAGTACAGTCGACTACAAATTTGCTAGTTAACATTCTTATTTTTAATTTACTAAATTGGCTCTATTTACTTGAATTAAAAT
The DNA here is from genome assembly GCA_019455555.1 of Galemys pyrenaicus. Lineage (NCBI taxonomy): Eukaryota > Metazoa > Chordata > Mammalia > Eulipotyphla > Talpidae > Galemys > Galemys pyrenaicus. The sequence goes on from JAGFMF010011862.1 coordinate 671,908, forward strand.
GTTCCTAGCCTAAAATAATTCTAAGGAATTATTTTTTTATTAAATTTAAACTCAACATACACAGGTTTCTCCAGGTTCTTAAAGACTAGAGATAGGCAATGCAGCAAAACATATCTAATTGCATCATGGCAATATCAGTTCAATATTTGTATTCCTCCTCAGCATAGTATAATATCCACATCGTCTACTGAGAACTCTCAGAACTTCTTAGAAGAATTTCGCTGTCACATATTCAAGTTCCTGGAAGTTTGTAGTAATTAATGTTAAAATTAGTCTTTTTGGCTATCCTAAATTGTATTCCTTAAGCAAAAAGAAACTCACTTTACCTTGGTTATGTCAAAAACAAACAAAACAAACATAGCTGGATGGTAGTTAAAGCAGTAAATATATATACACAAGAAATACTGCACAAGGTGATTAAAAAAAAAAGACCTCAGTCTAGAACTGGACTCAATTCTGATTTACAAGAAAATGTAGGCACTAATAGTCAAGGACCAGATGGGTTAGTGGATGGAAAATTATCAAAAGGAAACATCACGGATGAGGGAGATTCTGCTTAAACTGACTTGACAGGGTTCTGTGGAAGGCAGACCTGGGCGATCAACTATCACCAAGGGGTTGGTGAGAGATATGATTGGATCAGACATTGAAGAGGATCAGATATCAAAAATGGGTTTTGTGTTGAACTAACTTAGCAGTATTCTTGCTATAAGTGGCAATGCAAGGAGGAGCACAAAAGTTAACTGTCAAGATCTTGTTAAGAAGGGGATTAGGGAGAGTTATCCTCTCAAATGAAATGTATATCTAAGCCAAGTGTGGATGCTAAGAAACTTTGCTGAAATCTGCAAAAAATGAAATATGCCACTATAAACTCTCAAAGTCATCAAATGGTATATATTCATTCTTTATTCATCTTTAGATAAATTTGTTCTTGCCTTTTTGAAATGCTCTATGAGTTTCAAGTAATTAGCAGCTGCTTAATCAAATTTGTAATACCTTGTTTAGTTGATTTTTTTCTCTGCTGAAATAAACTCTATCTTTAACTAATGGATGATGGTGTTGATAACAGAGGACATTTTAATCACTATGTTCTGATGATAGATGGTCATCCATTTAATCAAATGTCATTTGACAGAGTATTGTCTTTGGGATTTGCTCAGGTAGTGATTCAGAGTTGGGAGGCATGTGGTGGGGCCAAGGAAACATTGTAAGTTTCTTTAATAATATTGTTAGACTGTGACATGAAAAACGAGACTGAATCCTATATGACGATATTTTTAAACCAACATTTATTATAGTTACTAAAAAGAACATGAGAACATTATGAAAAATAGTTAAACATTAAATTTTGAACTGCTTTTTAAACCATGTATATTTTTATGTTTTCTTCACTTAAATCCAATTATATGCTAAAAGAATGGTAAGTATATTATGAATTCATATCTTTGATCATCTAAATAACTTTGTAATGCATTATATATAGAATCATGCCTAGTATATAAGTGTTTTTTTTGGAGAAATATTTTAAATCATACATGGTATGCAAGCTGCTGAATTAATCTTAATTTTAGAGTGCTTTTAATTTTTTTTCACATATGAAGAAGTAATATCACTTCAAAAATAACTATGGGCCTCCTTAGAGTCTTTTAAGAATCTTTAAATCTTGGCTAGATATAGCCAAATGAAATATGTAGGAGCATAACCTAAACAGAGATCTACTTCTAGAAAAGAAATCTCCAGGGATCCATGATAAATCATGACAGCAAAAGCTCTAGCCATAAAAGAAGAGGGCCTGTCACTGTTTAAGTTATCCATTGCTACATTAGTGCTGTGTTTAAGTGGACACTGCAAACCTCAGACATAGAACAAAAAGTTATTTATTTTGATAATGATTCTGCAATTCAAAGATTTAGATGGACTCATCTGGTCCTGAAATACTCAAAGATCAAGCATTCAGCCGGCAGTTACAGAAAGGGGATAGACAGAAGGCACTTGTAACACTTGCTCTTCAGCATGTTTTCTCTAGCATGTAACACATGCTATCTCAGGCATGTTTTCATCTTATGAAAGACCACACAAGGGTATAAGTCTATCATACAAAGCTTGTTAGGAGCCAGAGATGTTATCTCTTTGGGCAACAGTCATGAGCCATGTTGCCCCCACCAAGTGACCTGAGGTGGCAACAGTCACTGGTCATGAGGCATAGAATGAGACCCTTCGGGCCTCCCTGGTGGTGCAGTGGGTTAAGTAACACACTAAGAAGCAAACCGCAGCCACTGCAGCACGAGTTCGATCCCTGCCGCCAGCCAGGGAGGGGACCCACATGGCATGGCAGACCTCTCCTGCTGTGCCCACTGCTCCCCTCAGCAGTGTACTTCCATTGATCTGCCTGTTCTGCTCCCCACTCTCTGTGATGAATCCTCTCACCCCCCCACACCTCTGGCCTGAACCCCAGTGCTTGTATGCATAAATAAATAAATCTTTAAAAAAAAAAAAGAATGAGACCCTTCAGTGTGACCTTCAAGCAAGAATGCTGAGTTCAGCATAATCTGACTATAGTCAGGCAGTTTCCTGATATTGTAGCAAGAGCTAGCTACTCCTGATACCCAGCTATTACCAATGCATTAACCTTACCCTGCCCTCCCGCAGCCTTGAGGTTGTATAAATAAGTGTGCTACCAGGACTGAGTGCCTCTGCTCTGCGACAGCCCACCTGGTTCCAGCTTCCACTAGCATATTTGATTCCTCTTTCCTTAATCTACTACCGTCCTCCCTCAGATTCTGCTTGGCTGGTCCATGGCAAAACTCCTGCTTGAATTAGGCTTACCCACATGCCACTGCTCACATATGTCATCGAATCAGACTGCTATTATTAAATAACATTAGAAAGGGGGTGCTTGGAGAGAGACAAAGGATTAAAACCACTTGATGCGCTCACTTCAACTCAATCTTCAATCTTCAGTCTTCATGTTCTGAAATTTGTCAGATCATGCTTATCTAAATCACAATGAGGACACACAGTGAAAGGCTTCCTTTTTTTTTTTTTTTTTTTTTTCCACATTCTCCCTGTCTTGTTTTATGAGACAGAGAAAATCTTGTAGAATTTAATATCTGGGGAGGCTCCCTGGTGGCGCAGTGGGTTAAGCAACGCACTATGAAGCAAACCGCAGCCACTGCAGCACGAGTCCAATTCCTGCAGCCAGCCAGGGAGAGGACCCACATGGCGCAGCAGACCTCTCCTGCCTCACCCGCTGCTCCCCCTAGCAGTGTGTTTCAGTCAGTCTGCCTGTTCTGCTCCTGGCTCTGTCTCTGGTGAATCCTCTCACCTCCCGTGACTCTGGCCTGTACCCCAGCTCTTGTACGCATAAATAAATAAATCTTTAAAAAAATAATTTAATATATGGTATCTTACATTATAGAACCCTAGGGAAGATACACACATCCTATGTAATATGTGAACAGAATTAAAAAAATAATAGTAGACATGGTTGATAACTGTTCACTATCTGTTGTCATGAATTTAAAAGAGTTGAGAGCCTCAGGAAAAAAACAGCATTCTTTAGAATTAAGATTAAATACCAACTAAAACAGGGTATATGTGTAATATAACCCATTTAATACACATATAAAAAATTAAGTCAAAACATGGCTATTTTTATTTGGATTATTTCAGTTTGGGGTTGTAATGAATAAAACTGCTACAAACTTTCAAGCACAAGTTTAAATAGTCACATGTTTTCTTCTGTTTGGATACATAATTATAAATGGGACCACCTGATCATGTGGGATCACAGGGATCCATATGTTAAAGAACTGTTTCCCTTTATCAGAAACAACAAGATTGATTGGATTTAAAAATATCTAACCTGAAATACACTAACATCAGTGTTACTATCTGTCTTTACTAACACTTGATATTGCCAATTTTTTCACTTTCACCTTCTAATGAGTAATGGTGTAATATACATTTTTTTTGGTAAACACAAAGGATACTGACTCAGTTTCATGTATAATTTGCCACCTGTATATGCTCTGTGTTAGTCCGTGTGTGCTAATCATTTTAAACTTGGGCTCTCTAACTCAAGCCATTAGATAGATTCACACACATACACACTGGACACAACTCTAACATGTGTGGATATGTGTATGCATGTATATATGCACATCTATATGTATGTGTTCTCCTAATGTGGAGTTTTTCCTTTCATTTTCAAAACAATTTCTTTCAAATGGAAAAAATAACTTTTTAGTTTTTAGGACTTCATATTATTTTATGTTTCCTATTATCTGTGTTCTAACAAATCTTTCACTATACAAACTCACCAAGACTTTCTCTTATGTTTTCTAGGCTGTTCAAATGTTTAGCTCTTACTTTTAGGTCTGTAATCTGTTTCATGCATTTTTTTATGTTTTAAGTTCATTTTTTCATTATTTAACTAATAATCAATACCATTTTTATTTTGCTATGTTTTCAGCATTTTGAGAAAAATATATTTTCTTTACTGTAACCCTGGCAGCCTTGCAAAAGTCAATTAGTACTATATATAATCCTTGCATTATAGTTGACAAATTTGTTTTCTATCATGATACAGATTAGTATTTCTGAAACTACTTCACACAAAAGCTAGGATTGAAGAAATAAATAAATTTTAGATAATGGAAGCTATGTCTTAATGTCTGAGAAAAAAGTTATAAATGAACAAGGAGAAAAACTCAAATAAACCTTGTGGTGCTTGAGTGGAGTAGGAGACATCAGTATAAACACATGTCTACTTTCACTATTATAGACAGAAAAATAAATATTTATAGATATGCATGTTTTTCCTATATTTCTCCATTGTAAGAGCCTAGAAACCATGATATCTCAAAGCAACTACAATGTAGTATTCATATTGGTTTCTAAATACCATCTTACAATAAAAGGAGCCAGGGTTTTTGGAGGGATGGCTGATTCTAAGGCTATAACTTATTCCTGCTAGATTAACATGCAGTGCTTTATAGAGTTTGATTAAAGAAAAAAAAGTATAAAGACATATCAAAACAATAAAATATTTCCAATGATCAAATTTGCAGTAATTTGATTAATACAGTATTAGGTATGACCAAAAATAAAATTGAAATGTATAAGCTCATACTGATACACATTATAAAATATATAAAAAGAAAGCACAGGGAAACATCCTTACAGAAAAGTCCCAATACAAATAATACTTATACATTTCCAAATAATCAATACAGGTAAATTTCAGAGTAAAATGTCACCATGAGTGAAACTATAAGGCAAACAATAAGATTTTACTTAGCATCATTTTATATCCACCCAAATTTGCTAACTATTGTGGTGGTTTTAGCATATCAGCAATTTTTTGCTATTTCTCGTCCCTTAAGTGTGGTTTGGACTCAATGACTTGCTTCTAACAAACAGAATAAGGGAAGGGATAAATAGTAATTTTTCTGGAACACTCAACTTTAAACAAGTGATCCGTTTTAACATTACTAGTAATAAATCATGTTGATATATATCCCCTGAAATGATGTTATGAGTGTTATTCTTCATCTCTGTGCTAGTCTTCCTAAAATTCATAAATCTAGTCTAATCAGGAGAAATCATCAGAGAATTCCAGATGAAAGTACAATCTACAAAATAACTGATCGGTAGTTTCGAACATTCTCAAGGTCATGGAAACCAAGTAGAGACTAAACTATAACAAATGAGACAGGAAAACTAAAAATAAAGTGTTAATTGTGAATTGCATCTTAGATGACATTACTTTAAATCTGGTTGAACTCTACAATTTAAACTATTATACTAAAAGCCATTTAGAACTTGTGATAAATGCCCCATAGTTAAATGAAATGTTAATTTAGGACAAGCGTAAGGAACTTTTTTTAGCAACAGGTATATTTAATAGATTGGACATATGAAAGGTCGGTAAATGCAAAACCGCAAACTGAATTATAAATAAAACAAAGAAAATTTTTCAAAGAGCAAAAGAGGCATATTATATACAATGAAACTTTCCAAAATAATTCATTTTAATTTGAGCACAGGAGTGTAAATAATAGGGATAATAATTTTTTCAAGTGAAACTGTGCAACGTATCAGTTTTTCAAATATTGATAATAATTGAAATATTGTGAATATCAAACAGAATAAATAAAATGGAAACCATCTATACAGAGTCACTGACTTCACACCAACAATACAGAAAAACAAATAGAAACATCTTGAGTAGGGTCTCCCTGGTGTCCCAGTGGTTAAGGCTTGGGTTACCAAGCTATGGCCAGCCACTGTGACAGGACTTCAATACCCAGCCAGGGAGTAGACTCACATGGCACAGCAGACTCTCTTCCTGTCTCACCTGTTGTGCCCCTCAGCAGTGTACTTCAGCAGATCCGCCTGTTCTGCTCACCACTGTGTCTCTGGTGAATAGTATTACCACCCCCTTCAGCCCCAACCCACCTCTGGTCGGCACCCCAATTCTTCTATGCATAAATAAATAAAGCTTTAAGGAAAAAAAAAAAAGAAAGAAACACCTTGGGTGGGATAGGGGGTATTCAGTGAATAAAATGAAACAGCAGTGAGACTCAACTGATTTTACAGAAGCCAGAAAAAAAGGAATGATAGCTTTTAGGTTTGGCCAGGGCAGGGGGTGGGAGGAGAAAGAGGACGAATGCTATCACACCCAGCAAAAATATTCTGCTAAACTGAAGGCAAAATTAAGTTCTGTGTGTGTGTGTGTGCGTGTGTGTGTTTTGCAAGGTAAAACTAATACTTAGCACCAGTATGTCTGATTTATAATAATAAATATGGGAGGGGGATTATTCAGTCCTATTTGTATAAAAAATAGTGAGAAAGGATAACTTCACAAATGCAAACACTGATTATGGAAAGCAATGTTAGTAATATATCATGATGTTTTAAGATGCATGTAGAATTAAAATTCATGACAACACTAATATAAAAGATAGCTAGCAAGGTTTTAAATGGAGGGAAAGTACTGTTTAATGGTATGAAATTTTATTATGCAAGATGAATAAACTCTAGAAATCTGCTATACAAAACAATGCATGTAGTTAACAACTTTTATTGTATGCACTTAAATATTTAAAAGGGTAGATCTTATGATAAGTGTTCTGGCTGCATCATAATCCACATTCTTTTCTAGTACAAATAAAATGTATGCCAAACAAGGTATATAAGGAATTTTTGGTGGTGATGGATATGTTTATCAGCTTGATTGTGGTGGTAGTATTACTGGTGAATGCATATGTCCAATATCATCAAATTGTATATATTTTATATATAAGAAAATACCTGCGTATTTTGAAAGTAAGCAAAAAACATTTCTAAATAAGCTATAGGTAGAATAAAAAAAGCACAAAAGGAACATAGAAAACTGAAAATATATTTAACTAATAAAGATGTGATGTCTGTAAAACAGGGTGAACTTAAAGCTGAAATTGATGGAAATACATATCTCTCAATTGATATTCTATAAAAGAAAAACTCTGAAAACCACCTATCTAAGTGTCCACGAAAGAAAATTAGGAAAAGACAAGCAAATAAAATCAACAAAAATAGAGTGCTAAATTTAATAATGACCAGAAATTACTAAAATATAACTAATAGATAAGAATAAAATCATGTTATATCTTTGTAATGTTAACTAAAATCACAATATCACTAAAATCACAACTTAGGAAATCTATATGGTCAATGGGAAAACTGAAAAATGAACATGATCACCAGTGACAAAGACATTTAAAAACAAAGAGAAGGTATGAACAAGTATTTGACAATTAAACAAAATATACAAATTTTCAATAAGATACTGAAACTAATGTAGGAAAAAAAATCTGGGTATTACTGAATCCACATTAAACAACCCAAACCATTAGTTTGAAAATTCAGAATTTCCTGAATTTCATCATTGAATTCTATCAAACATTTATGAAAATCATAACATGGCTTGCATAAGCTATTTCAGAGCATAGAAATATGATTTTAAATATGAAAGGAAAGGGAAGATGCTTGTAGAGGCAATTCCAAGAGAATGTTTTTGACACTCAGTTAAGCAGGTGTGTCACTAATAGTACACACATAATTGACCATTTAATGCCAAAAAAAGCAATTTTATTTGCATATATATCCAAATGCAATCCAATTATCTAATTTTTGGAATCCAAAGTTTTATGAAAGGACTGGGAAAGAAGTGATGATTCTTTGGGGGATTATTTGAGAAAACAAGGGAAGATACAAGAAAACTTTTCCATTGAATCAGCCTTAAAGAATGAGTCAAAATTCAGAAGTTGAGAAAGAAAAGAAAGGGTATTCCAGGAGGACAGAATAGTGAGAACAAAGGTACACAGAGTGAAAATATATTCACATTTTGAGAAATATACAATGAATCAGTTAGGATGAGAAATATAGAAAATATGATTGTATATGCTCAGCTAGTTTTTTCATGAAAACTACTGAATATCATTTCCCTGTTTTAATACAGAAAATGATTTAAATACACTGAAATGAATGTTAAAATGTACAGAATAGGGCCTCCCTGGTGGCGCAGTGGGTTAAGCAATGCACTATGAAGCAAACAGCAGCCACTGCAGCACGAGTTCGATCCCTGCTGCCGGCCAGGGAGG
>JAGFMF010011862.1:680605-768122 GCA_019455555.1 Galemys pyrenaicus
TTCTGCTCCCAGCTCTCTGTGGTGAATCCTCTCACCCCCCACACCTCTGGCCTGTACCCCAGTGCTTGTATGCATAAATAAATAAATCTTAAAAAAAATGTACAGAATAGCATTTTACTGTGTAGATGTATCACGTTTTAAACCACTCATCGTTGGTTTTATAAAAAGGGATGAACTCTTGCCATTTGCAACAAAATGAAAGAGCCTGGAAGGAATTCTATTAAGTGAAATAAGTGAGAAGACAGACATGTAATGGATGATTTTATGCATATGTGGAACATAGAGAAAACAAAGGAAATGACAAAACTAAACAAAAAGAAACCCTAGAAATATGACTGCAGTACTGGGGTTACTGTGGGGGGTTTTGGGGGTGGAAATTATTAGGGGAGGGAGCCTAGAGGTCTATAGTAAAGGAACATGGGTGCTTTGGGGTGGGGTGCAGTGATCTACATATGAGGTGTGAGCCTCTTCCCTGAATCATATACAGTGTTGAAAACCAAGGTCACTTCAATAATAAAAATTAAAAATAAGGGCCTTCCTCCATGGTGGCCTGGGGGTTCTCATCATTATCACCACACCAACCTGAGTTCGATCCCTGGCCAAGGAGCTAACTCACATGGTACAGCAGATCTCTACTCTCTTACTTGCTGCTCCCCTCAGCAGTGTATGCCAGTAGATCATCCTGATCTGCTCCCTACTCTGTCTCTGGTGAATCCTCTCAATCTTGGCAACTCTGCCCAACACCCAAATGCTTCTATACATACACACACAACAAATCTTAAAAATATCATTTAGAAGAGGTGAGAAGGGAAAAGAGGAAAAAAGTGGGGAGGGAGGGGAAAAGCACAAGGGACTATGATGATGGACTATGGGGCTTTGGTGAAGGGAGAATTGTGATGACCACACCTGAGGGGAGAAATCATACATTGTCCAAAAATAAACAATGGAAGAAAAATAGCACTAAAATTTAAAAAAAAAATCATTTTTAAAAGTGTGAGAATGTCATAATGGTATATTACTAAATTCCTTCAATTTTACCTCTATAAAATTGTCTTAAATTTTTTAAGTCCCTGAAATATTTCTTGCCTAGATTTGATTAGGATTCTTCCATAAGAATTAAGTTGGAAAAATGTAATGATGAAAATTATGCTATATGTTTGATGGTTAAGATCACATGGTTTGCTATGTTTTCTCCTTTTCTCGAATTTTAGAATTTTAATTATGGCATAAACATAAAACTACCCTGAAAAGCTGAATAAGAGAAATATTCTAATAAGTGTTCCCTGCATTCTTTTGTTACACCAGTTACTGTTCAGAGTGCTCCTATGAACTCAGAGTTTGTTTTCAATTAACAAACTTATTTCAAAAATCTACTAAACCTCCCACAGTTTATTTCTAGAAAACAGTAAACATTATGGTTTGAAATTTTACTAATGAAATATACCTATTTCCTCTGTGAGAGAGCAGCAAGAATCATAGTTTTCTTTATTTTGTATTTCCAGGAAATATTAGAAACACACTATTTTCTAATTCACTGATGGAGTTCCTTTATTTTTACAGGGACATGTATGGAAATATATATCCCTTCCCTTCTGGAGAAATAAAATTCAAATATAAAACATTCTCTTGTTTTCTACAACAGAATGTTCAGTTCAAATGTCTCTTTTGTTTACTTGGTAAATGCGTTTTTATATCATATATATATAATATGAATATGATGTTTCTTTGACTCTTTTGAAGTCAGGTTGCCTTTGAAAAACAACCTTTGGAAAAAAGTCTAAATTTCAGTCATCTTAAAAAATATTAGAGTGCAAATATGTATGTATGTATGTATGTGTTCATGTGTTTATGAATGTGTTACTATATCCTCAATGACTCCAATAAAATCATTTACTTTCTTTGAACCTTTCCTCATTTACTGAAAATATCAACCTGTAATATTAAACGAATTTGATACTAAAGCTACCCCAACAACTTTCCCACCTAGTAAAGGTGAGGGGTTTGGGTTATCCTAATGATCAGAGAATGCAATTGTATAACAGAAAGTTGTCATATGGAAACACTAATACTGTAGAGAACTGATCCAGCATTTCTTGCTGTACTTGGATCTAATAAACTATTTAGCATCAAACTAAAATTCCTCATTTAACTGCAGCTGGCTTTTCTGTTCTGCCTCCTAACTAACAGTAATATTTGATGATTTTAAAATATGAGGCTGGAAAAGAGGTTGATCTGCAAACACACACACACACACGGAGGAAGGGAGTCTGGGAGTATGGCAAAAGAAAATTTCCCAGATTCACTTAGGGACACAAAAATCTTGATTAGAATCCACCTAGAGAGCAATGAGCTAAATTGTAACTAGAGAACAGGAACTTCCTTGATAGGTGTAATTATTTTCTCCCTTGCAAAGTTGAAACCAAGGAGGAATTAAGTAGGGATAAGAATACCCCAAAATCCTTATTTAATATACTCCTAAGTCAAATCAAAGCATCATGGGAATTCTGGGCTTGCTTACGAACATTCAGGTCAGTTCTTCATAAAGTTGAATACAGACTCTAACAGCTTCCAAAGATATATTTGAGGATGTCTAAAATTAACTTCTATCACAGTAACTAAGTGTAAGTTTCAAATTCAGGGCTACTTGCAGATCTGCCATGGTCTAGTTTAGCACAATGAAATCTAAAATTCACTTCACAACTGCCATTTCTTGAGCTGCCTGCATATGAACTTGTTAAAATTTGTACAGCATTCAAATATCTTAGCACAGTATCTCCTAGGCAAGTGCATCTGGGAAAAGAACAGGAACCAAGGGTCAGCTTCTCATCTTCTTCCTGCTGAGTCCATCCTAGCACAAAGCTTCCTTTTGAAGACAATGGGGGCTTTGTACTTGGATCTGCTCTGCAGGAAAATGGAGCCAGAGAACTGAAGTCAATAGATGCTGTGTGTAGTTACGTTTGCTGGATGCCCTCCGTAACTGGTGTCACATTTGAATGGAATCTGCAAGCCCTTTGTTCTTTTCAGGTGATTCTCTAAAGCATCCTGTGTTCATTTTTTGTGGCTTACCCACCTTTCCTCTCCCCAGATGAAAAATGTCCAGCTCAGGACTGGAAAACTGAAAACTAGTACCAGGCTCCTGAAAGTTCAAGTTGATAAAAGATTCACCATGACTATAGTGAGGTTTGGGTTTGTCACAGAGTATTAGGGTGGTGATTATAATTATTGTGATTAATCCCATAAAAGTTATCTTAAATTTAAATTGACTGAGAGGGTTTAGAAAGGACTATTATGGATTAATATTATACTTCCATTCTGGGGACCTTTGTCTCTTAAATATTTGGTCACTAAGTTTTCAAGCAAGAACTATAAAAAAGTGACTAAATCTATAGCTATTCTTATTTCACAGTAGTTGCTAAAAAGTATATAATACCTACTATTTCAGTTAGGTACCTTGCAAGGAGTTTATAATTATTATAAGGACATAGGAATGATCTGTGCACAGAGAGAAAAAGTAACTTGCCAAAAATTATATATATGGTGAATTCAAATCCAAAGAGTTTGTCTCGAGTTTTAATGCTCTTCATTGCCACATCCTGCAACAAATACATCTAATATGGCATCTGTACACATCTAGATTTAGATTCATATAATGAATTTTGCTAATGTAATGCACTTGGTTTTATATAAGATGTGTAAGTTTAAAAGACATCTTAAAAGGTGAGGACACCTTAAAAACTAGTTTTCTTGGGTCAGCCGGGTGGGTTGAGCACCACACCATGAAGCATCCACAGCACAGCAGCACTTGCTGTGTTGATCCCAGACCAGGGAAGGGACCCACATGGTGCAGCAGACCTCTCCTGCGTCATCCACTGCTCGCCTCAGCAGTGAATTTCTATCAGTTTCCCTGTTCTGTTCCCCACTATGTCTCTAGTGAATCCTCTCATCTCCTGTGCCTATGGCCTCCAGTCAAGCTCTTGTATGCATGAATAAATGAATTCAAAACAAACACAAACTAGTTTTCTGAATGCACTCATTCATTCCCCAAATTCATTTCAACTAACATGGCCTGGGTCAGGTGTAAGTCACTGAAGGGAAATGTTCCTGACACCACAAAGTCTATCTGGTCAATAGCTTCAAACACTGAACACTTTTATGCTATTCCCAATTCTGTAAGACAATAGTATTGAAAAATTAAAACAAATCAGTAACATGAGGTATCTACTTAAGTCTTCTCAGAGTATAAAGCATTCCTCAGTGGTCCAAGCAGGATAGCGTGCCTGGATGTCCTAGATTGAAATAGTGTTCAATGTATTTTTTTGCTAAAAAAAATCAGAAATTTGGGGAACTCCCTGGTGGTACAAGGGGTTAAGGATCACACTATGAAGCATCCACAGCCACTGCAGCACGAGTCTGATCCCAAATCAGGGAGATGACCTCTCCTGCCTCACCTGCTGCTCCTCTCAGCAGTGTACTTCAGTCAGTCTGACTTTCCTGCACCCTATTCTGTCTCTGGTGAATCCTCTCATCTCCCGCGCCTATGGCCTCTACCTAGCTCTTGTATACATACATACATCTTTAAAAAAAGGAAATCAGGAATTTGGGCAAAGATCACTGATAATTAGCAAGAGAGGATATTAGCAAGAGGAGTTTTTTTAAAGATTTTAATTTATGCATACAAGTACTGGTGTGTAGGCCAGAGGTATAGGAGGGTAAGAGGAGTCACTGGAGACAGAGTGGGGAGCACAACAGGCATATCTATTGAAATACACTGCTGAAGGGAGCATCAGGCAAGACAGGAGAGGTCTCCTATGCTACATGTGGGTCAGTCCCTGGCTGGGGATCGAACTTGTACTTCAGTGGCTGGTGATTACTTGATAGTGCTGTGTCTTTAGCCTCTGCACCACCAGAGAGGCCCTGCTCATGAATTTAGTACACCAAAATCCCATATCACCTAGACATATCTTTCCACATGTTGAAAGCAAGAAACTCTTATACAACTAAACATGTAGGTTTCAGACCATTGAGAGGTGAGTCTCACTACTGACTGTAAAATTCGGTAGCAATAGTAAAGATATTTAACTAATCTCTTTGAGCCTTAGTTTTGTCTTCTATATAAAGGAACAGCAGTAACATTTGCCTCATTGAGCTGTTAAAAGACTAAAATAATAATAAGTATAATGGACTTAGCACCATGCCTGACAGAGCAACTGATACTTTATTGCTATTATTATTTGAAACACCTGGTTGGGATAATGCTTGAAGAATAGAAGGGAAGGAATATAAAGATCACTTTTCCAGAAAAAAATGAGGACCTTTAGAATAACATGTGTGTGTGATTATATATAAATTGTCAAGTAAATTTTGGCAATTAAACTATTGGATTAATCAAATTCTGAATAATTAACTATTGTGTATTTAGTGCTTTGGGGATATCTCAAGTTAAACAGTTCTAGCCTCTTAGAGTTACTATTTGATTAATGAGGCAGAGATCTTTAAAGCTCTAATATTTGTAAACTTTTGAAAATCACATAATAGGGGTCTAAATTCTAACTACAAATAGGATAAGAATCAAGAGGAGGTGAGAGAAAGAGAATCTTTGACCCACAGTATAGAGAAAGAGAAACCTGACTCTTAAGGGTTTATGAACACTTCCTTCCATTAGACCCATTGTCAGTTCCACATTACCTGATGCTTAAGAACATGACTTTTGAGTGTGTCTGGGTTGGAAACCTAGATTATTAATATTTTGCTATGAGACAGTGATCTATTTCTTTAATGTTTCTTAAATTTTCTTCAATATAAAAATATATTATTAGTTACACCTTCCTATGAAGATTATTTATTTAAAAATATTTAAAATAAGCCCAAAGGACATAATGATAGCTCATCAACTCTTATTTTTATAAGTGATTTCATGAAAAAGAAAACAGGCTACTAATCCCACAAGTGTCATGATATCACATGGCAGTGATTTTTATTAGAGTGAATTCATTTGTTAATTCACTCTCAATGCGGGGAATAAAATGAAACAGGCCATACCTGCTATAGTGGGCCAGTCACCAGCCAACTACTATTTATTTTCCACTTTGACATATTTCTTTTCTGTCACCTGGCCATCTGCCTTGGAAAATCACTATAGTGAGAGGCAGTTCTTTTGGAATTTGTAGATTTTTTTCCAATAAAGTTGTCCATATGAAAAAAGGTTTACCTTTAGGATTTCTCCATCTGTTTTTCACCATCTATTTAAATATTTTATTTTGCACTTTAATAACTATATTAGTGTCCCAGGGCTATCATAATAATGACAAACTGAGTGTCTTAAAACAACAGAAACAGAAACAACAGGTCTTATAGTCTTTGTGAGGAGACCTCCAAAGTATTGAGAAATTCCAGCAGAAGTTTTTCAGAAGTGTTATGGATAGATGGGTGTTTCAGAAGAATTATGGATGGGTAGATGGATGGATGAATGGAGGAATGGATGGGTGGAGGAATGCCATCCAGTGAAGGTTTCTTACACCCTCCCCCCCAACACTCTTCCCCTCCAGGTTTTGTTCTTCTTATTCAAAGAATAAGTGGTGACTCATTGCACTTTTGGAAAATCCAAATAGAAAGCACAGAGAAACACTTAAAGTCAAGGTAAAAGTCTCCATCACTTTGAAAAGATGTTTTGGTTTTATGTGAGCAGCAATGTTTAAAACATGATGATGAGCATCACAGGCTGGGATGAAGACTGAGGGGCAAGTCACAAGGCAAAGAAGAGAGGTGTTTAGAAAGGAGGACTTCAGCCAGGAACGTTCCTAGAGGTCAAAGAGATTTTCAAGCTGGCCATGTCCCTGGACAGCCTTTTCTGAGGCTTCGGGGTTAAGATGGAAGAAGAGAGAAAGGGTTAAAGGGTTATTATAAAGAAGAAGAAAAATAGGGGCCTCCCTGGTGGCGCAGTGGGTTAAGCAGCACACTATGAAGCAGACCACAGCCACTGCAGCACGAGTTCGATCCCTGCCACCAGACAGGGAGGGGACCCACATGGTGCATCGGACCTCTCCTGCTGTGCCCACTGCTCCCCTCAGCAGTGTACTTCCGTTGATCTGCCTGTTCTGCTCCCCGCTCTCTGTGGTGAATCCTCTCACCCCCCTACACCTCTAGCCTGTACCCCAGTGCTTGTATGCATAAATAAATAAATCTTAAAAAAAAATAAAGAAGAAGAAAAATAATGGCACCCATTACTTTATAAATGCCCTGTGCAGACAGTCTGGTGGGCTTAGGGTTTAATATGTGATAAATACAGTTCAAGAGTCTGGTCAGTATGACTTAATATACTCAAGAGAACATATTATTCTATATTTAATTTAAGGAAAATTGCTAAATGAATAGTTTGACTTCTACTTCAAGATAATTAACACATAGTTTAAGTTTCTTTACTGTAGCTAGTAATTATCTTATAAACATGCCATCAATATAGGAGTTTGTTCCTAAATCAATAAACATTGACATTGTTAGCCAATAAGACATTTCACAGATGTTCTCATAAATTACAGATAAATATTAGAAAAGCAAGTCATATGCATTTGCAGTTGACTGTGGTAAAATATATTTCAAGATTGTGTTACTTTTTTATTCAATGAAATGAGGGAATGATCAAACACTGGTTAATTCATGTCAGCAAATCGATGTTTTTCTTTCAACAACTTTAGAATTAATATTAATTGCAGATTATAGAAAATAACCTGGAAATTGCTAACTAGCATTCTGAATTATATTGACAATTTTATTTGTTTTTTTACTGTTGTAAGTTTCTCTCAATTTTTCTTTCAAATTTCAATTTTCAGATCATGAGGATCTTTTTTTGATGAAACTTTAAAAATATCTGGGTTTATATATTGCTCTATGTGTTTTAATCTCTAATTACCATTAACTACAGTTCAATTTGTGTTTTCATTTTATTCACACTTGAAGTGATGAAACAAAAGCTAGGAGTTATTTCATTTTAGTTACATATATCATCTTATAACCTTTTCCCCACAATGAAAATGGTAGTGAATTTTTGATTGAGATGAGTTACAGAATTCCCCAAAGAACCTAGAAAAACAGGTAAAAATTTGGTGGAAAATAAGGAGATAGAAATAGGCTCTCTTTTGTGTCATTTTCAAAACATCACTTTTCTGTGATATCAGAGTATGATAAAACAGTGAAATATTTCAAAATTCCAGTTTATAAAGCAGGCTACAAAATGTTTGAAGTATTTAACACTGAGATTTTAATGTCACCAAAAAAAACCCAAAAATTTAATTAAACTCACATTTCTGAGCTATTGTTTTGACAAAATAACCACAAACTGGACTTAAAGATGTAAAACCTTTTGCCTCAAGGATAGTTTTTGCCATAAAAACCCCAAACTAGATATTTATAATGGAAATGCCTGATGAGCCATAACTATTGCACTGCTATTTCAAAGCCCTAATACATCATAGGCAGGTCTTCATTCACCAGCAATAGACCTGTCTTCTGAGATTATCAACCCTCTGTGTTGAAACAGGTAATCAAATCAGTCAAGTACTTTGAGATTTAAATATCTTGTAAAAGAAAAAGTTCATATTTTTTAAACATAAATAGAAGACAAATGCATCTCTCTAGACTGTAAAGCAGAAAACTCAGAGAGTAGATAACTAATGAAAATGAAGTTTCAAAGGGATAGGATTTTGAAGGGTTATCTGCTGGAAAAAATGTTTTTGAAATAACTGGGGTGGTAGTATTCAATTTGACAACAAAGGGCAATTATGGACTATTGATTTGAGTGTAATGTGACTCTACTGATTAGATATTTCTAATAATCTTTTATTTTTAATAACTCACAGTATTACTACCTTTGGTGATAATATATATATATATATACAAAGTTGATAATTTCTCTTTTTTAAAGATTTATTTACTTATGCATACAAGAACTGGGGTGTAGATCAGAGGTTAGGGATAGAGATGAGAGGATTCACCAGAGACAGAGTGGGGAGCAAAAGAGGTTGATTGACTTAAATGCACTGATGAGGGAAGCAGCAGGTGAGACAGGAGAGTTTTGCTGTGCGATGTGGGTTAACTTCCCGGCTAGGGACTGAACTCATGCCTCCACAGGCCGGTGACAGTTAGCTTGACAGCGCTGTGTCTTTAACCCCTGTGCCAACAGGGAGGCCCCAAAGTTGATAATCTCTAATCTCTCCTCTTATAAACTTACCAATAAATAATTTTCTTTTTCCTTCTCTTTATTTATATGTCTAGCATCTGTTTCCACCTACATATAGATGAAACCAAAACCTAAATGGAATTACATATTTTCTATAATTTACTTTAAAAAAATACATACACACACTTGCATTTATATATATATATGTGTGTGTGTGTGTCAGAGATAGGTTTGTGTTAGCTTATTTTTTTTTTAGTATTTTATTTTTTTTCCTTTATTTCTATATATTTGACATCAATTGTAACCCCCATGTACTCCCCATCACCATTTCACCAGTGCACCATCACCTCAGTCCCCATGCTCTCATCTGGCCTCAGCCCTTGCCCTTCCTCCTCTTCACCATGTGTCCCCAATTTGTCTTTGTCTTTTCATTTTTGGTTTTTGTGTCTCTATTGTTATTATTATGTTTCATTATTATTGTTGTTGTTGTTGCTCTTATTCTTTTCCTTAATCCTTAATTGGTTCTCATATATTCCTCCTAGGGGAGGAACTATCTGGTATTTTTCTTTTGCCTTCTGACTTACTTCGCTGAGCATAATTCCTTCCAGTTCCATCCATGTTCCTATGAATGTGGTAGCTTAAATGTCTATGTTAGTATAAATAATTTGACTTCAATGTTTGTAAAGGTATACATTTCTAATATGAATATGCTACATTTTATTTAACCATTCACTTATTGATGAAAGTGTATATGATTTTACGATAGCACACATATTACAAAAACACTAGTATAAGTGAATACCTTATATGCACATTTTTGTTCACAGATGAAAGCAGTCCCATAGCATATATTTTTAAAGATATAGTTCAGAAACAAAATTTGTACATTGTAGTTCTCGATATTTTTATGGAAGTAACATTTGTATTATGACAATATTTAAGTTTCAAGTGGGCATTCTAAGTCAGAATCTGCATATAGTCTATTAAGCTCATCACTAAAAGTTGAATTCTACCTGCTATAATCAACAAAGTTACCAATTTACAAATTAGCCTATATTGCCTAAAATAATTTATAACTAGGCCAGAATTTTCACAAACAATAGTGAAGAATAAAACCCATGTGGGCTTGGTTCCATTCCCATCTTGTCTATGCTCTTTCCTGTCTTTATAATGACAGACAAATCTTGACTGGGAATTAACAAATTAGGGAATTAAGGAATCAGAAATTTCTCATTGGAGAGGGAGCTTTGTTATCAACTTTTGTGTTTCTTCATAAACGCAGAGAATCTAAGACAAATGTGTTAAAAACCACCATTACTCTTAAAATCTTGCTGCTTTGTTTAGCAAGTCTAGAAGCACTAAAATTAGAACTGAATTGCATTTAACAGCAAAGAAATTATAGCATTTCTTCAAGTGAAATTCACCCACAATGTTGTATTACTGACTCCTGAGTGGTTTAAACTGCTGCCAACTCTTAGCTGAATTTATCAAAAATATTTCCTAAGCCTACCTTTCTCTGCAGGCTTTATATTTGATCTATCTTTATATATTTGATCTAGCTTTATATATAGATCTATCTATATTTTTGTTTACTTACACAAAACTCATTATTTGTAACTCATTTTTTAAAGCCACATGACAAAAACATTTAAGCTAATGTAGTTGAACCACCATCTAGGTCAAACTTGGTGATTTTTTTTTAGAAGTTGATATTACTATTTATAAGCATTACAATGGAACAAAAATATTTGAATTTTAATTCTAATAGTGGCATTCACTAACTATAGCTCCTAAATAAATTACTTAACTCTTCTGCCTTATCTAAATACAAGTGATTGGAGCTGATGCTATTCAATCCATTTCCAGGTCCAAGAAGATTCTAAAGGTTAGATACATGGTTTTTCCTTACTATAACAATAGACTGTTCATCAAACCTTGTAAAAAACAATACTACCATTTAATCTTTCTTAAAGTGTAAAACATCAAGTTAAAACAGGAAGTTTTGAGTCCATGAGATTTAGTTTAGTTCTACTCTGCCACTTAGTAGGGTTTCCATTAAATTAGCTAGTTTACACTTAGTTCTTATCTGAAACATCATGGAAATAATAATAATACCTGTCTTGAGATGTTGGGACCATCCAGTGAGTGTGTCTTTAAAATACAGCATTCAGTACAGATTAGGAAGTCATGAAGCTATCCACTAGAATTGTAGTTTTGATTAATCTCTAAGACATTGGAAAGGTCTTCGTTTTTACCATTCTCTGCACTAACTCAGCCTAATTTGACAAAGGTAATAAGAATGATGAGTCAATGCTCCCCCCTCCCCGTCTTACTTCTTTCAGCAAAACGAGGCATTCTGTGAGTGAATCATATTTTTAAAGCCCAGATTCCCAAACCATAGAATGAACACGTCACACACGTAGTACATTCTCAAGACAAAAAATTACCACATAGGGAGAAATACACTAAACCAAATTCTGCACAATAGTGTGTGTGTGTGTGTGTGTATGTACACATCTCAAGTCTGTCTGAGTGAACCTGAATTTTTCACCTAAGTCAAAAAAGGGAACTTCAATAAACAGGCTGGTGGTGGCCTTACTTAGAGTGAATGACATTTGCTCAAGGATTGCTTACTCCAGTGTGTTGGGATCTATAACAAATAAGTGATCTGAAACATTCCTTAGATTTGTAAAGAAATCTTGGCTTGAAGGGTTGACAATGTACAACTCTGTCATATAACTTGAAAATATTGTTTTTAATTTAAAACATGTTTTAAATTATAAAACAGTGTTAGAAGGGATTTAGGAATTCTCAAAGCTTCCTTACAACTGTCCACACATCCTATCAGTAATAGAAAATTCAGCTGGTGGGTTGAATTTGATTCAGTTATATTTTGCATCAGGACTATACATTTCTTATTCCTAAAACCCTGTATGAAGGTACTTTCTTGAGAATGCTACTGAAATAGCTAAGACTGGTATGTGTCAAAATTTCTTAAATCTTCTTTTAAAATCTGAAAGAAAAGCCAAATTAAGGCTTATTTAGGAAAAAAATATAAATTGGCATAATAACATGCAATCAGGGTTAATTTTCCACTAGGGCTTTGCAAATAGATGAATTGGATAAATATGGCTTTTAGCATAAACTTTATTTTTCTCTTGAAATTTTGCTAGTAACTATTTAATGCACTGGACTCAGACTTATTACAAAGGTTGATCCTACTTCTTAATCTTAGTTTATCAAATTACTGCCAAACCTTATAGTAGAACAAGGATTCATTTTTAGAGTACAAAATGAGGAAACTAGGGAAGAAACATTATTTATAACCATACAAAAGGAGTCATTAAATATTTACATAATACTATCCAAAGAGCTAAATTCAGAAATTTATGAAAAGGGAATAATAAATTACCCGACTAAAAAATGTGAATTAATCTATTCACATTTGTATTTATTTACAATCAAGTAAAACCTAGATTATCTAAATATCAGTATACCAAAAGTTCTATAAAGTTTATAAAATTTTAATCTACTCATTAGACTGTTGTTAAATTATGTCCCACAATCTAATATGAAAACATTTAATAATATATGACAATGAGTTAAATGAAAAATATGCACATATTTCATGATTTTCTTCATATAGAAAAATATGTGTTCAAAGTCTCTAATTTTTTTTTCTGTGAAACATAACAGGTAACTTAGATTAATCAAATAACTCATTTCATAGCTATCTATATATAAGAGCTCTAAAATCAGAAAACTTTTATCCAAGAGATTTATAAGAGCAAATTTCTCCTAAAGCAAAATAAACAAAAATTTTAAATAGTCCCTTATACTGGTTCTTCACTACACTAAACGTGATGTTACATGTGGAACACTCTATTCCCCAGTTAAATTTCAGTCATTCCTTTTCACTTGAAATCAGCATTGGCTTGTCCTCCCCTTCTCCGAACACCCACTTATACCTCAAATATGCCTGGTATGTGACTCACTCTAGGTATCCAGAACAATGCTATGTGGGATTCTTTCCACTGACTGATTTGTCATTTGTAATATTTATACCTCTTCCTTGGTATTTTCTAGGTTCTTGAATAGGTATCTTTTATTTATTCTCAAGAGAATGTTAACTCTGACTAGAGCCTGTTAACCTAGAATAGATTTTGACTTAAATGCTTATCTTAAATCAAGCAATGCCTATCACAGTAATTAGATAAAATCCTGGTTTATAATCTCCACCTGGTTAGTGCCACATCTACCATACATCTGTTTGTAAAACCTGGAGTCCAGTGTGAGAATAAAAAGGTAGAGCATAATAACAATATCTACATTTTTAAACATTTACATCAAGCAGATAAGCTTCATACAACATAGAAATTCACTCAAATCTGAATTCTCTAACTTCTTAGGGTATGTACCTGGAATGTTACAGAATAGGGAGAGGTGGCCCTTAGCCTCTCTCTCTCTATATATATATGGTGCAAAGAATGCACGTAGTTACCACCCTTCCTCTTCCCTGTCTGTACCCTTCATCTTTAATTATGGATATTGTTTTTTCCTACATGAGCATTGCAAAAGATGAACTCACAGACATGGAAGTTAGTAGGGAATTCTAGGCCCAGACTTGGGAAATCAAAGTCAGGTTAGAAAAATAGACATGTACACAGATACCTATAGTTCTTTGGCTCTCTGGACAACTTGTGTGTGTAGGAAAATAACCAAAGGAAAACCAGAGGAAGACCAAAGTCAAGTCCTTGATAACAAGAGGTCCTCCTACAGGTGGTCCTAAATATGTGTCTTTTTTTTTAATTAAGGCAAGAAAAGACATTTACTGTTGCAGCAAATTTCATAATTAACAGATTAAAACATTACTGATGCACTTTTATCTCATTAAATTATCTGAGAAGTCTGTATTAGTACCACGGGCTTCCTTTGTATTCTGATCATCACTGTCAACAAATCTGTGCTTATTCCTTCTTCTTCCCTGAATATGCTTTAAGTTTGCAGTTATGTGATCAGGGTTGGTAGGGACAGATGTATAAACATGGTCTTCTATACTGTAAGTGAGTTTCAAAAGATTCTTCCTATTTTAAATCTTCCGGAGGGAAGAACATGTTTTAAGGCAGACACCCTAAGACTTCCAAGTCACATTTTAATATTTAACAATAGACAGATGGGTTCTATGAACCACAATTGCCAAAACCTTTTTATTGTTTTGTATTCATGATACTGTAAGAATGCTGATTTATAATAGTCGGAAATGTGGATTGAAAAGAAAAATGTCTAAATTAAATTTGAAGGGAAATTAAAATTATATTCTATGTCTAATCACTTCTATTCTATCATAGGGCAAAAGCCATAGATTCTAGTATTTAAGAGCTAGGACTATGGCCTAGCATGCCTTATGCTGAAAAATATGATTTAGGTTATTTGTTGTCATTCCATAACCAACAGCCATTTTATTTGTCTATACTTAAATTTCCCAGTGGGCTCACTTGTAAAAAAATTTTGCTGACATCTGTTGAAAAGAATAGGAATAACAGGAAAGCTAGATTTATCCCAAGTAACTAAAATAACATAGTCTAGAGAAAAAAAAATAAAATGAAAGCAGCTTGAATTTACACATTCATGTAAATACTTATATTTTGTAGATGTGCATGTTAAGTCTAACACTATTGGGTTTTTTGTTCCTAATAAGTATATATTTACATGTATCTTAGTTTGAGAATCAGGACGAGAGGTGACCTGATTAGCTTTTTCTAAATATAGACTCAGACACAAAAAAACAGGAAAAATATTTCCAATATGTCTTTAGGCAGCTGTTACTTAGAAAAGAGGTATTTTATTTGACCACTAGATTTTGCTCTAATTCATTGTGGGTGATAGGTTTCTCTAAGGTTTTTGGCCAACTTGTGGTCTTATTATTCATGCTTTCTGTGTGTGTAAAAGACTAGAAAATTAGCTGCAAGAAACAGGAAATGAGCTGTCCATCTTAAAAATGATAGGAGTTTATTAAACATCAAAACTCATGGAATCAGTGTGTGGACAATCTACTTAGAAAATGAGTGGAAACTAAGAACATTCTAAGGCAGATCCAAATTTCAGGAAGTATAACAGCTTCCTAATGTGCTTAGAACTGAACACTGTGACCAGGTTGACGCAGTGCGAGGCATATTTTTGCACCCACATACTCACAGAAATCAAATAGTCAGTCTTTACATCACTCATTATGTTAACAAAATCTCAGATAAAACCTTGAGGTATCTGAATTTTGACCATGTGCTGTCAGCAAAAATGGAAGGATTTTTCCATATTATTTCCAAATAAGGAGTTATATTGTTATGTCCCTTCAAGTATTATATGTAATACAAATAATACAATGTCTTCCACTTAAGAGCAGTTAAATACTAGGTAGACCAGAATGATTAAAAAAAAAAATGTTACTCATTTGCTCCTATCACCCATTTAGGTCTAGTTATCTAATATATATTATCTCTTTCCAATCACTTCATGTTCAAAGTGAGATTTATATGTCCAATTCCCTGCAAGATATCATTAGCTAATTTGTCATTTATCCAATGACTACTTTTGAGGTGCTCGATGATCTAAGTGCTCAGACTTCATCCTCAATATCTTCAAAACAGAGCTCATCCCTTTTGTGCTCTTGATACTTATTTTTTGCACTTCATTTCTTAGTTATAGGAACAAAATCCATTTCAAGATCCTCCAAACTCTTCTCTCTCCTCTAGTCTCTAATTTTATCTTCTGAATATTTCAGGGACATATAACTTACTATTTGTTTCTCCTACATAATTGTCTACTACCTAATTATACCAATACAACAAATTGTCCTAGTGACTTCAGTTTTATTTTACCTTAATTTCTGCATTCCTATGTTTAAGTAAATCTAGTAGAATATAATCAGTCAAAAGATTAAATTTTACATTATACTTATTAAGTGTTATTTAAAACATAGTTGAAAAAGTGAAGACTAATGAAAATTGAAACTGACCAGCAATCCCAAATTATTTTATGTGTCTGTTTCTTTTCCATTTCCATTTAAATTAGTAAGAAAATAACCATGGAAATATCAGTGTCAGTACTCTATATACACATATACACACACTCTATACATAAAGTCAAATTATGTTCTCATAATTAATGATTTATATTTTTGTCTTTAATACCAACTGATGAGTCAAGACTATGGCTCAACTCTTATCTAAATTTATGAAACAAACAAAAAAACTTAATCAAGAGAACAAACAATAGAATTCTGGCAAAGGAGTTCATCACCTTAAATCAAGTCAGAATTACCTGCTACTAGCCATTATTCTGAGCCACATAACAGTGTAACGATGAACTACATCATCTTAAAGGGAGAGCTGAACTTTTAGTGTTTCAGTAATTTGTGAGAGTGCTTCTAGCTTACTATTGCATATTACCTTCTTATAAGTATTCATTAATTCCACCAGCTCAGGCATAGTTAATACAACCTTTATCACCCCAAACTTAGAACTACAATGTATTTCCAGGTGAGGCCTTGATGATGCTGGGGAAACATTTTGGCTAGTCAAGGAGATTCTCAGAATCTGTCCTCCCAAAGCAGAGGCTGAGAACATAGTCAAAAATACATGGTGCATAATAGTATTCAAACTCGTGTTTCTTTATACAGAAGACATTATACTGAAATTACTGGGGAAATCTCTGACCTCTGAGTGTATAAATTATAATCTGAGAAACAAAATAGACCCAATGTGCTTAACAGATGTGAACAAAAATATATACTTCTTCCTTACTATCTAAGTTGACAATATGTTTTAGCTCTAGCCGATTGCACAGATCCTGTCTATTAAATGTTAAGTCTCCACATCCTAAAAGATATATCTGTCTATCAGAGGATAAGGCTGCACTAATCCTCCCTGTAGGATTGGAAATGAAATTGAAAGGGTGCTCTGGGGGAATTTGCCCTATTGGTTTAGAGTGTAGATCTCATAAAGCTCTTTTTCTGCCAAGTAGGATTGATTATTTT
This sequence comes from Galemys pyrenaicus, assembly GCA_019455555.1. Classification (NCBI taxonomy): domain Eukaryota; kingdom Metazoa; phylum Chordata; class Mammalia; order Eulipotyphla; family Talpidae; genus Galemys; species Galemys pyrenaicus. The sequence goes on from JAGFMF010011862.1 coordinate 697,810, forward strand.
TCAAATGTGAAGACAGGAGAGATAGAAACTATCCCTGCCCTCCCTTTAACAGAAGAATCTATGGTATCTGAAAGATAATAGTTTTCAAACCCTACAAAGTATAGTAATCATACAAATTATAGATATTTTATGAGAGAGTTTTGAGAAGTTTTGTTAAAAACATTTGCATAAGTTTTCAGAAGTTCTAGAGAGTCATTCAGGGACAAACACTTCACAGTAAAAAATGCATTTTTATGTGCTTAATCCTTTAAGTCACAAAATTATACATTTTAAGGGCATTTATACAACTTTACTGTAGGATTTATACAACTATACTGCATTTTAATAAACAATTAAATAGTGGTCTATTCATATTTGTATTATTTTTCTGAAATTTTCTAATTTAGCAAAGTCAAATTACACTATTTTAAAATATTGACACTCAGGCCTCCCTGGTGGTGCAGTGGGTTAAGCAACGCACTATGAAGCAAACCGCAGCCACTGCAGCACGAGTTCGATCCCTGCCGCCAGCCAGGGAGGGGACCCACATAGCATAGCAGACCTCTCCTGCCTCACCCACTGGCTCCCCTCAGCAGTGTGTTTCAAGTCGATCTGCCTGTTCTGCTCCCCACTCTGTCTCTGGTGAATCCTCTCACCTCCCTGGACTCTGATCTGTACCCCAGTTCTTTTATGTATAAATAAATAAATCTTAAAATAAAATATTGACACTCTTGTTCTTTAATCCTTTTTATTCTCAATTGTGATGTTGCACTAGAAGCTGTGAGCTCTAATTACCATGTTTAATTTTACTTAAGATTTCATTAGTCAGTTTTATCGGTAGCCCAAACTTTAATCAAATCAAAAGCATGTTAAAGGTAGATATAATTTATTTCCTAAGAATGGCTTTTTCTTTTAGTTAATTTACCTATATATCCTTGAATTAGAGAAATTCATTTCTTCAATGATACTCTAGGTACATGTTAGAATATCAATGACCTTAACAGTATTCTCAGGATATGGTGTCTCTCAGAGGTTTTCATATATTTTATCCTCTATATCAGCTTTTGGTTACCACATTAACACTTCATGGGAAAAGAAATATATGTGTTAATGACATTATGAAATTCTTTTAAATACCACTTGGAATTTATAAATTGAGGGAAAATACAGCAATAAACCAATTTGAAAACTGGAATAAGTGCAATTGTGTCCTAAAAGCAGTCAGTTGGGCTGAGACCATTAGAACAAGGCCTGGCAATTTTATGATGGGGAAAATCCTGCGGGGTTGGAATTAGTAAATTGATTTGACATTACAAATAATTAGCTCCGGCATTTTTCACAGAGCCTCTAAAAATTAAAAAAAGAAGCATTAACAACTGTTACTAGAAATAGTGTAGTTCCTGAAAATTGTTTTAAATGCCATAAATAAAAGTCCAATAGCATTCCACGGGTAGAGAGAACTTTAAGGACATTTGAATGTAAAATTTGACCAATGAAAGCAAAATAAATAAATAAATAAATAAATAAATGGTTAGTATGCCCTGACCTTATAGTACCTGTTTGTGTTAATATCAGGTGATACCTCTATCTTACATAAACTACCTGATCTAGCTTCTCAGCTTCACCCTTTGATTATAAACACTGGTATGAGACAAGGGATAGAGGGCCACTTAAAATGTTTAGAAAAGATGAAGTAAAATCTACATACAGGATTTGTCTTTGATTTTTTTTTTTTATTGACTGTTCAGTAGACTCAGTTTTTTAGACCAAACTCAGTGCTTTAGACCAAACTCAGTGCTTTAGATGCTATTTCAGCTTTTGTTTGCTATAAGGATTACAGTAAAGCTCAAAGCAGCAGTTTCAATCCCTTATATAAATTACATATTTATAATATTCCGGAGAAGTATATTCATTGGCTTATTTTAGAACAAATCCTCATATGTCAATAAAAAAAAAAAGAGTGATAGATGCATCTCTGTGGAAGGGGGAGGAACGGCTCCACCCAGTGAAATGGGTGCCATTTTTCTCAACCCCACTTATAGTCAAACATCTTAGATTGCACTTCCCAGCAGGTCATGGACAAGACTTCCAGAATGTGAGGCACCTGGGAAGGAGCATGGTGGAATGTGGGAGTCAGAGTGACAGGTAGAGAGACACTTGGAGAAGAGACACATGGGAAAGATGAATTTCTTGACACTTAGTTGATTTTACTGTACAGTATGAGTTCTGAGTCTGTCTTCTGTCCCACCCCTTCTTGTGGTCCCCTACCAGATGGTGACTCAAGATTTGTGACTAGCTTTTGGGCCTCAATTGTCCTGCTTTTGAGTAAGTCTGTTTAGTCGGGTATTTACCCACAAGGGGATAGGTAATTTTCAGAGATTTATTAGGAATACCCTTTCTTCTCTTTTCCATCTTTATCTTTTACTATGCACACAAATTAAAGAGCTTTTACACTAAAAGTATTGGTGTACTTGGATGGCTTAGCCCTTTTAGTACCTGTACTTCTTAACATTTTGGGGTCCCAAGGTACACCTTAGTCATACAGTTACAAAAGCAAATCACTAGACTTGGCAACTTCAGAGGGTGTAAGTATCATTTGAGGATCTGTCCCCCACATTGTCATTTGCTGATTCATCAATAAGCTCATGTAATTCTAGGAAACCACATTATTGTTATTTTAGCGGGTATATCATCATTTTTGCAAACAATAACTTGGACTTCCAGTTTTTGTTTTCACATCTAAGAAGCTTGAAAGTTGCCCACTCTGTCCTAATAATGAGTAAAAGCTTAAGAGAATGAAAAATCACCAACTCTTCCTGGATCTCCATCCCAGTTTAGAAGGTAGTCATTTTTCAAAGGCATAAGATAATTTTGTTGGAAAATGGCTTTATATCTTGATATTGGATACAGTCATCATTTCTATTCTAACTCGGTAGAATACATGTCCATAAATAGACACACATACACACAAAAATATATGTAACATTTTTATCATCATTTCTTTAAAAATTTGTGTTTTATTTTTTTATATTCACCACTGAAAGTCCAATATTTACCCACTTAACAAAAATTTAAGTGTGCAGTACAGTTAAACACAGGCACAAGGGCACAAGGCAAATCTTTAGAATGTACTCATTTTTAAATCACTAATACTTTAGACACTTTGCACTCCTACTCCCTATCCCCACTACCCCACGGCATTTTTTTCCTTCTGCTTATTCATGTATATGTGACATCATTTTTAGTCCCCATGGAATTCCCACCACCAATTCACCAGTGTATTTTATAAGGGGACCTTCTAATTCACAAATGCCTGCCAGGCTTCCTTTCTTTCATTCTGTTGATTTTATATGTTTAAAGTTTATGAAGTTGCTATTTTAAGTGATAAAGGGTTAAAAATAACTACAGACAACTTTGATACAGTAAATAAATGTTTGAAAAGACAAGATATGTGCTCTCATCTGAACCCAACTGTAATAGTCTCTTTTCTAGGAAGACTTATGCTTTTTCCCAAGTAGCTAAGTAGCCCCCCTTATTTTGGGGGGATCCCATAGTACTTATAAAAACCTTTATTGCAAAAGCTAATATGTGGTGTTATGAGTGTTATGAGAGTCTTTCAAAATGATTTAATGGTTAGACGGAATTTCTGATTAAGTGGAAATGCTACTTCCTCCTGATTGGTTTCATTTATTAAAGCATCTTTAAAAGAAAAATTCCTTAGAGAGCCTCATTAAGTTGTAACTTTTAAGCAAATTGATTGTACATACTTAATTGTTTAGTTCCCTTAGGCATTGAATCTGGAGTAACAATATCAAAATCATTTTGACAGCACTTACGATCATTTTAACTTTCAATCAGAAAGACGAATATTGCCCAGTGAACTGAGAAAATATATAAGGATATGTAAACCTAAAGGATCATACAGGAGTCTGATATACCCCACTACAGAGGTACTGTACATACGCAAATTCCAACCACATAAACACATTGAGCAGCATTAACATATTTATAGCCTCAAACTTTTCTGTCATTTACTTTAAGTTTCCTTACTTATATAATAAAAATAAAAGCTGATTCAACTTTGTCCAAATAGTCTTTAGGTTGCATTTTCTGAAATCAGGAGCTAAGGAGAAGAGGTACACAGCACCATGAGCACACACATATACACAGAGGCACGCACACACACACACACATTCTGCATAGACAGCATCACATACTGTGTGAGTCTTGAGACTGGATTAAAAAAACAACTAACCTACTGTTGCAATCAGTATAATAAAAAGCCTTTTTTTCTGTGTTTTAATTTGAAAAGAATGATGTTTACACCAAAATTTTGAGATAAATTGTTCTACAAACATTAACCTGAATCATTGATTTTTTTCAAACCTATAGAAATGCCTTCTTAGGTGAAATAATTCATCAATCAATGTTTAGTCTCAAAACAAAGGCTTTCTCAAGAACTGAATTTTTTGTGCTTTGCAGTAATTGACAAAAGCCACCCAATATTGGACATGGTGCTAAAGTCAAAATGCATCGAGTACACTATTACTAAGTTACTCACTGATTATGAAATCTTATAATTTCTCCTTCAAGTGCTTACATGACTTAACCAATGTTGTACAATCAATTATGAAGAACCAGAATAAAAACTGATAAAATGAGTTCTGGTTTATTATATGTTTCTCATATAGCCATATATAATACAAAGTCGATGTGTAATCAAATTAAAATAAAGGTGGTTCTTCAGACAAATGGATACGAGATATTCTTTGTAATAAATAATGCAGTTAACTGAATTCCAGATAAGGAAAATACCAATCTCAACTTGACTTCACATTATATATACAAAGTGATTTTAGATGCATTATGATCTAAATACACAGGCAAAATAATAAAGTATGCAAAAGTAATTTTGAACATGTTTACCTTACAGATTAAAAAAAAATAGACAGGATACCAAAAGTTCTACATATCAACATACCGTTAATACTTTAGACAAGATTAAAACTGGGAGCTTTTCTTCATCAAAGTACATTATCTTTAGAGTAAAAAGGAAAACCATATAAAAAATTTGTAATGAATATATTCAGTAATACCCATATATTCTACACTCATACACACACATCAAAACAAGATGTGGAAATGTACACTGTCATGAAAACTATAATCATACTTTAAAGAATAAACTGTTCACCTCCTTGAATAATTATTGTGACAATATCTATTACTATGAGATACAGAACAACTGGAAATACTGAGGATATTTTATATTAATACGATTATCTTGGAAAATTGTTATGAAAACTACAGCTAGACATTACACATGAAAAAACAGCAGTTTTATACATTTACTAAAATATACGAATATATGTTCATCATAAAACAGGTACAGGATTGTTCACGACAAATCTATACTGGATGGAAAACAAGGTAAATGTCCATCAATATAGAACATTGAATAAGTTGTGATATATACATTCAAAATAAAACTACATAGTATTACACATAAATCACATATTCTAAACACATCATTATGAACAAACCTCAGAAAAGATGTCGGCAAAAAGAAGACACTCAAAAGGATAAAAATGTTGTAACTCCACTTATGTACCTTTGTATATAAGTGAAACTGGTACTACACAACACACATAGGAGAGAAAACATTACAATACAAAATTATAGATAGAGGAGAAATTACCACAGACAGCACAGAAATACAATGTCATAAAACAGGGGCCTCCCCGGAGGCTTAGTGGTTAAGTCTCAGCACTATCAATGCTATGGCCTGAATTCAATCCCAGGCCAGGGAGCTAACCCACATATGGCACAGCAGACCTCCCCAGTCTCATCTGCTGATACCCTCAGTGGTGTATTTTAGTAAACCCCCTGTACTACTCTCCAGTCCTCTCTGTTGAATCCTCTCAGTCCCTGTTTCTTTGGCTTACACCCCAGTTCTTTTATGCAATAAATAAATAAAAATTAAAAAAAAAAAACAACTGATTATTTGGAATAAGAGTGGATCGGGAAGCTATGGTACATATACATGATGGAATACTATTCAGCAGTCAAAAATGAAAAACTAGAGGTATTCATAGGAACATGGATGGAACTGGAAGGAATTATGCTCAGCGAAGTAAGTCAGAAGGCAAAAGAAAAATACCAGATGGTTCCTCCCCTAGGAGGAATATAAGGGAACCAAATAAGGATTAAGGAAAGGAGTAAGAACAACAATAATAATAACAATAAAGACACAAAAACCAAAAATGAAAAGAACAAATTGGGGACACCTGGTGGGGAGGAAAAAGGGGGAGGGTTGGGAGCAGATGGGAGCACGGGGGACTGAGGTGATGGTGCACTGGTGAGATGGTGATGGGGAGTACATGGGGGTTACAATTGATGTCAAATATATATAAATTAAAAAAATAATTTTTTCCTCTTAATTTCAATGTAGACCACACATAACTTTGGTGCTAAAGGAACATATATTGCAAACAAGGATGTTTATGTAAGTTTTCTTTAAGTAAGATCACTCTAACTTGTATAATTTATTAAGGATTCAGTTATTTCACAAAGCAATACAGAAGTATATCAATGTTTATAAAACCATTTTAAACTTTAATAGTAGGGTACTTTCCAAAATAAAAATAAGTAAAGGCAAAGTTTGGTATAGTAAATCAGTGGAATGAATAATTGTTGGTGAGCCTTTCAAGAGTAAATGGATTACCCAGCAGCAGGGTGATAATTGACCTACAGTCCCTCTCTGATGTGACCCACTGGACCTGTGTTCCTCTATTACCATATTGTATGAAACATCTTCCCTAATGCTGTAGTTGTTCTCTTTCCTTCTCATTAATAAAAAGGTCTATCCAATACATTAATCAGTGAACAAAAACGATGCCCACTGGCAATGAGAAACTATTTGTGATCTTATAAAATGTGCTTATTATTAATGGTGTTTTGCTGGTTATTGCAAATAGGCATGTGTAAGATTTTCAAAAGTGACTTACAGTGATTAATTTCTCAGATAACAAACCCTCCTGTCTGCTTTATAAATGAGGAGAGCTAAGATTTATAGATGTTGAGTAACTTCTCCAAATTCACAAACAAAAGGAATAGCCATCACTGACAGTGTCCTTCCTAGATTTCCTACAAGAAAAGGTCTTGCTTCAGCAAACAAAACAGCAATCCAAAAAGAATCCACCAAAATCCTGCCTCAGCACATCAACCTATCCAATCTCTCTCAATCAATGATTCTTACAATTCTGCCAGCAGAGACAGGAGTTCTGTCACAGGAATCACCAGAAGCTGGAGTCTGAAACTTGCGATGCAGTTTCCTTTAAAGATACATGATTTATTCTTTAATCCAAGTTTTACATTCTAGCCTATAGTTATCCATGTGTGCTTTTAATACAACTTGTAAAATAACTCACTGATATAATGTGCCTTGATAGCCAATAGCCAAATCTCCCTTGACTAACCGTAGGTATTTGAGAATATAAAAGTTCTGTCTAGTCAGATATTTAGACATAAACTTGTTGATTTTTCCAGAAAAATATGAAGTCATCTTTAGTATACTGTAACTATTTTTTTTATTTTAAAAATTTTATTTATTCATGCATAAAATAACTGGGGTACAGGCCAGAGTCCAGGGTGGTGAGAGGATTCACCAGAGACAGAATGGGGAGCAGAGCGGGTGGACTGACTGAAATACACTGCTGAAGAAAGCAGCGGTGAGGCAGGAGAGGACTGCTGTGTCACAAGGGACACCTCCCTGGGTGGGGATCAAACTTATGCTGCATAAGTCCTTTAACAAATTTAAATAAATTCTTCAATAAATTAAAAAAAAAAAGAACGCAAAAGGAGCTAGCTGAAATAACACTTAATCCACGTCCTAACTTGCAGTGCTGGCTCTAAAGAAGATAATATGTATGGGGCCTCCCTTGTGGTGCAGTGGGTTAAGCACCACACTATGAAGCTGACCACAGCCACTGCAGCACGATTTCGATCCCTGCCGCTGGCCAGGAAGGTGATCCACACCTCTCCTGCCTCACCCGCTGCTCCCCTCAGCGTGGTGTGTTTCAGTCAATCTGCCTGTTCTGTTCCCCATTCTGTCTCTGGTGACTCCACTCACCTCCTAGGACTCTGGCCTGTACCCCAGTTCTTGTATGCATAAATAAATAAATATTTTTTAAAAAGAGAAGATAACAAGTATGAACGAATATCAACTATATTTGGTACAGTGGGTCTGGAAGTGAAGGTGTTTACAAATTAACCATTTATAGTTACAAAAGGTGACTTTCTGCACTAGAATGTATCACTGTATCGTGGGCAGGAAGTCATCTCCTTAAAGTCTGCTAGAGCTCCACCTTGACTATTTTGTAAGTTTTGCTGTGGACTTGGCCTCTTCTGAGATATGCAAATGTGTGGACCCTCTTGTGAGAAGTATAGCCACTAAGTATTTAAACAGTGGGGGAAAATATGACAGGATTGTCTAACAGTGGACCTAGAGATACACCAGATAACTCATCTAATGTTTATGCAATGTGAAATAGCAGGGCATCTTCTCACTGTGCTGCCGACCTTCACAGATTTTACAGTAGGGACTTCTTTGTACTTTACCCTGGTTCTACTCTTTAGTCCTATGGAGAATAGTAGCTATCAAGCATAGAACTTTGTAGCTGTCGATAAGTTATGTTCAAAATATCTACTTGTAAGAGTTGCTTCTATAGGGTATCAAAATGCATTTTGTGAGAGAGAAGATAAACAGATGGGACTACATCAATTTAAAAAGCTTCTGTACAGCAAAAGAAACATTAACCAAAACAAACAAAAATACATCCTACCGATTGGGACAAAATCTTTGTACCCCATACAAATGACAAGGCACTGATTACAAAGATGTACAAAGAACTCACAAGATTCAAGAAAAACAAAGCAAACAACCCAATCAAAAAATGGGGAAAATAACTTAAAAGACACTTCTCCAAAGACTACATGCAAATGACCACCAGACACACGAGAAAATGCTCAACATCCCTCATAATCAGAGAAATGCAAATTAAAACTACAAGGAGATACCACTTTACACCGCTAAGAATGGCACACATAAAAAAAAAAAAAAGCAACAACAAATCCTGGCGAGGATGCGGAGAAAAAGGAATGCTACTAAACTGCTGGTGGAAACGCAAGTTAGTCCAACCATGATGGAAAGCCGTATGGAGGTTCCTCAGTCTACTAAAAATAGAGCTACCATGTGACCCAACAATCCCACTCCTAGGGATCTACCCAAAGGGCACAAAAACACTGATCTGAAAGAAAACCTGTACCCCCATGTTAATTGCAGCACTATTTATAATTGGTAAGACCTGGAAACAACCCAAATGTCCAAAAGTAGATGACTGGATCAAGAAGATGTGGTCCATATACACAATGAAATACTATTCAGCAATCAAAAATGATAAACTAGAGCCATTTATAGAAACATGGATGGAGCTAGAAGGAATTATACTCAGTGAAATAAGTGAGAAGGCACGAGAAAAATATGGGATGGCTTCACTCTTAGGAGGAATGTAAAGGAACAACAACTACAAAAAAAAAAAAAAGACAAACCAAGTTCATTATTGGAGGGGAGGGTGGGGTAGAGACTGGGATGAGGGAAGAAGAGCACAAGGGACTGAAGTGACAGTGTACAGGTGAAATGGTGGTGGGAATTCCCTGGGGACTACAAATGATGTCAAATATAATCAAATTAAAAAATGCATTTTGTAATGGACTGTTGGGATACCGAACCTGAAGTTTACCAAATGTTATAGTGTGTTTTAGCCTAACTTGTTATATGTAAAAAGCATAAATATAACCATAGATGACTAGGGATTATGTAACTTTTATTAAACTCAGATCAATTTCTGAGTACGTGGCCCTCACTATTGTGAAAAGATGTTTTATTTTTACTATTCTCAGATTCTAATCAGGAATTCCTTTTACCTTTTGTAGTCAGAGAGTACATGATGTGTTATCTCAAACACCATAAACACTCTCCTAAAGAAAACCAATACAATTAACATTTGTAAAATGGTGAAAATTTCAGACATTCGTTACTTAATTTTAAGGTCACAGAATTGCATCACACTGCTTATACCATCTATGCTACATAAATGTTTCTGTCCTTTTACCATTACATCAATATTAACAATGCATTGATACTTTCACATTCCCTTTAGAGGTTAAAGAACAAATGATAGCAAATACTAAAAGCAGTAAGTTGAATGACTACAGATTCTACGTTTTATATAGCTATGCATTATTGGAAATAAAATCAATCAAGTGAATCTACCCAACCCATTCATTATAAAGCACTGCCTATGCCAGTGGGAAGTTGTCAGACACACTGTAGGGGTAAGCAAAATGAATTTCTCGTAATTTACCATGCTTTTACAAATTTAAAAGAAAATTACATATCCATATTAGATTATGGCAATATAAGTAAGATATTCTGTATTGGATTTTAATAAACGGTACAGCAAAAATTTAAAAATAATTTAGTCAAATTAGATTTGCCTGATTCAATTTATATAGTTCTCATTTGCAAAGGTTTTGTCTCCAAAGGTTTTAAAAATGCACCAGATACTACTTTCCATTTGGATTTGAATCCATTGTTTTTTATCCAAATGAAAGATTAGAGAGGACACTTAGTATTTCTCAAAAAATATGAACGACTTTGACTGTTAAACTAATGCACTTAGGAATGCTCAGACACCTCTATTGTGTCACAGACATGAAAAAATGCGAGGGAAAAGTCACCTCCTTGCAACTGACTGAATATAAAATATATTAAAAAGAAGACATTGAGATTATGCAGTGAAAAAGTGGTCAGAGGAAAGGGTGAAATAGTTAAGGAAAACTGAGTAACAAACAGAGGTTGAAATAATATTAAAATCAGAGTTGTCTAGGAGTAATTCAGATAGCTCTCTTTTTAGAATACTCCCACTCACAAAGAGAGAAGGTGAGAAGGAGGGGAGGGAAGGAGGAAGGAGATGATACAGATGAAAAGGTTTTAGAATCTGTATGTGGAAAGAGGGTTTGGGATATTTATTTCAAACTTAACAGATAGCACCATTTTAGCTGACAGTGGCTTTTCAGATATCTGTAGTTACAAAACAATTGTACTAGAATCCAGGAGTTGGCATCCTTGAAGACAGCTTAAATCTTAAAACAGTGATTTCAGGACCTTCTCCAGTTTCTGACTAGTAAGTTTCAATAGAACCATATAATTTATATTTATAAAAATGCCAATATGATGCTAATGCTGTTGATTCTGAAATATCACTTTGATAAAGTAGGAATATCAGGTACAGTCAGAAAAGTTCATTTTAAGTTAAGGATTATTTTATTATAATATATAGTATGTCAAACTATTATGTTGAATGCCTTCAACTTACACAGTGTAACATAACATCCTCTGTAAAATTAGAAGAAAAAAAAGAAAATGAGAGAAATAGGTAAATTGAGACTTGATGCCAATATCCTATTGGATGGAAAATTCTACTATCATCCATTATTTTGAAATACAAACAAAGGAAAAGAGCCATTGTCTTTTTAACACAAAGAATCAAGGACTAATTAAAAATGAAAAGTGGAAAGAAGGAAATGAATCTTCGCTTGTAGAATTATTTGTCTTTTATAAAAACAATGCATGATTCTACTGAAGAATTATGAGTGTTCTTAGTTGCACTTCAATTAAATTCATTTAAGAAAATTCCTAATGCAATCTCTTTCTGTTATATTCTAGTTTTACTTAATATATTTTAATTAAATGTGTTAGTAATCTTTCTCCCTTCTAATAGTTTAACCAAATAAAAATACTGGATAAATAGAAACCACAGTATGGTCAATCAATTTAATCTGAACAGGATGAGAAAAGAACCATCTAAGTAAAATTTAATCCAAAGAATTTACAGTGCAAAATAATATTTTCTTAATATTAAAAATAATTTAAATTAATAAATTCAGAATAGACCAAATGAATTGATCCAGTCATTTTTAATAATACAGTTCTATTAGAAAATAACTTGGAGTAGACACATATTTATATGCAATTCTGATAAAGTCATTTTGTAATGAGATAAAATATATCAGTATCATCCAAATTAATCCAGAACACTAAGACTTAAATTTAATCCATACTGGATACTTGATGTATTTAATTCAATTAAATAAAATTTAGTCCAGAAGCAATTTTACTGATTCAAGAAAATCAAAATCAATTCAGTTTGATTCCTCACAAAAAATCAGGCATAGATCAAATCTGCTCTATGTGTGTGTATTAAACCCAATCAATAATTCTGTAGCCAGAAAAATTATCAAAAAAGAGAAGCAGAAACAAAACCTTTTTCACATAACCATATCTGATGTTAATAAAATTTACTTCCTGCATCCATGCCTTGCAAGAAATGTTCTCAAAGGAAATTGATAAGTATTTTACCTGACTAATCAAAACAAGGTAAATGAAGCAAAATAAACACTACCAAAAATACAGGGGATACACATTACCAATAAGTAATCAAGGCAAGGTTTTCACTACTGAATCTGTGACTATTAAAAGAATTTGAAAAAATATTAGGAATAAATCCATAACCTCAAATTTGATAACTTATATAAAATGGAACAAATCCATGAATGACAGATGTTTCCAAATTCATACAAGGAAAAAGTAGCTAACTTGGATATTCCTATATCTACTGAATAAATAGAATCAGTGTTTTATAGTCTGCCAAAACCAAGATTTCCAGAGAGGTTTTTGTGTGTGTGTATGTGTGTGTGTGTGAATTTCAAGAACTTAAGAAATGACACTAATCCCTATAATCTCCTCCCAAGGAGAACATTGTCTAACTCATTTTATAAAACCAGCATTACTCTAAGAGTAAATCAGATAAAGACACTACAAAAGGAGAGCTACAGACCAATATCTCTTGTGAATATTAGATACAAAATTTAGCAAACTGAATTCAAATAAAATGATTAACATTCAAACAGGTGATGGTATGCAAGTTCAGTTCACCATTTAAAAATATATTATCGGGGGCCTCCCTGGTGGTGCAGTGGGTTAGGCAACGCACTATGAAACAAACCGCAGTCACTGCAGCACGAGTTCGATCCCTGCCGCTGGCCAGGGAGGGGACCCACATGGTGCAGCAGACCTCTCCTGCTGTGCTCGCTGCTCCCCTCAGCAGTGTGCTTCCGTTGATCTGCCTGTTCTGCTCCCTGCTCTCTGTGGTGAATCCTCTCACCCCCCCACACCTCTGGCCTGTACCCCAGTGCTTGTATGCATAAATAAATAAATCTTTTAAAAAAATAAAATAAAATAAAAATATATTATTGGAATTTTCCCTATCAACAGTCTACCAGAAGTAAAATATATGATTATATAATTGATGCAACAAAGCATTTAATGAAATCTACCATTCATTCATGGTTAAATTTAAATAGTCAACAAACTGTTAATAGAGAGGAAGTTCCTGAATTTGATCAAGAACTTAAAAAAAAAAAAAAAAGCTATAGCTTACATCATATTTAATTGTTAGAATCTAGATGCTTCTTCCCTAGAATTGGAAAAAAAGCAAGGATGTCCTGACTCAGTTTCCTCAGTTTTGTAAGGGAATCCTAGTTAGTATGATGAGGTAAGAAGAGAAACTACAAGTTACCCTGCTATTGGAAAGTAGTGTTCCTACAAAACTGTTCATAAACTGAAATGGTGTTTAGTGAAGAAGCAACTACCATCAATTTTTACAGAAAAATGTAACCTAGCAAATCTTGCCATACAAAACAGAAGACCTATGGGGCTTCCTGGTGGCCTAGGGGTTAAGTCCCAGTGCAATTACCACTAAGGCCTGCGTTTGATCCCAGACAAGCGAGGTGACCCACATAAGGCCTTAGCAGACCTCCCCTGTCTCGCCCACTGTTCTCCTCAGCAGTGTATTTCAGTAAATCCACCTGTTCTGCTCCCCACTCTTTTTTCTGGTGTATCTCTCACCACCCATACCTCTGGCCTACACCCCAGTTCTTCTATGCATAGATAAGTAAAATTTTACAAGAGCAAAAAAAAAATCACAACATAAGACCTAAAATAACACTAACAGATATTAAAAAACTGGAAGGGAAAGATAAATACACAGCTGCACAAAGTAATATCCAGGGAAGGAGCTTGGCAGTGCCACTCTTGCTGTTCAGGAAGTGCCTTGCCTCTAGAATGGCTGCTGCAAAACCAACACTGAAAGTTGTTTTGCTTTTTAATTTTTGTTGTAAAAACAAAATCCTCTTTAATATTTTTCCTTTACTCAAAAATGAAAATCAGGTCCTTTGCAAAAGTGTAACAGCATAAAACAAACTTTTAAAAGTGGGAAATATCTGTAAAAGTGTATATCATAAAGGAAGAACTAAAAACTTCAAACAAATGTATTTATCACAGACTAATATAATTCAAGGAATTTCTAAGCAGATTACTACACCAGCTTGCAATTAAATACCAACTTTAGTTATAAACACGTAGTAAAAAAGTAGTTCCATTTGGAAAAAATTCACTAAGCTTAATTTCAGAGCAAAAATTGACCATAATTCTAGGTTTGTAATGTGTTTGTAAAACCTGAGTTAAACTTAAATTTTGGATTGGAGTCCTGGATATTTAAATACTTAACAATTTTCAAGAAATATTGGAAAATCATTGGTCCTACCTATTTAACCCAATTAAAAATCCAACTAAATATTCTAGATTTCAACTTAATACAATCAAAATACCTGCTAATGGGCCCTCACTGGTGGCGCAGTGGATTAAGCAACGCACTATGAAGCAAACTGCAGCCACTGCAGCACGAGTTGGATCCCGGCTGCCAGCTGGGAAGGTGACCCACATGGCGCAGCAGACCTCTCCTGCCTGGCCCACTGCTCCCCTCAGCAGTGTGTTTCAGTTCATTTGCCTGTTCTAACCCCCTGCTCTGTCTGGTGGACTCTCTCACCTCCCCACACCTCTGGCCTGTACCTCACTGCTTGTATGTATAAAAAAAATTTTTTCCTACTAAACTTTCTGAAATGTGGTTGATTTCACTTTGGTTGCAAATCAGAATCTATCTGGAAGCTTTTCAAAATTCCAAGTAACTCTGTCTCACCTCTTATAATCCTGATTTAATTGTTTTAGGGTAGGGCTCTGCATGCGTAATTAAAAAAAAAAAATTCCCTGGGTGATTTTAATGTGCCTGTTTTGAGAACCACTAGCTTAGGAATTGTTACTATTTGTATTGCCAAATATTTCTTGGCACCCTGACATACAACACTGGCCACAGGCCTGCTTCATGGCAATTTCCAATATTTCCCTGGGCTAGAATATGCCAGGCATAACCAGACCTAGATTCTAGCAAAATATACAGAAGTATTCTGGAATGCTATGGAAATCAAAGTAACTGCATGAACCTATACATATGAGAACATTAATATCTATATAGGTAATAATTGTTCTGTTGCATTTAAGATTCTTATTTAGATTATCTTGATGAGGGGGAATGAGTTTCTAAATTTTTAACAAGTTTGTATATTATGCTAATTCTAATCCTACCAACCCCATAGGCCATGTTTTATTTAATTACTATTGACTTACTATTAATTAATATTAGTTACTGTTGATTGTTTTAATTTAGGTAACGTTGCATTATTATATAACTTTCAGGTATGCATCATTGTAAATCAATGTCTGTAAATATTACATTAAGATAACTACTAAAAGTCCAAGTCTACCCTTCATCATAAAGTTAACCACTATATACCCCCTCCCCCTTCCCTTCTTTTAATTTGTTCTGATATTCTAAAGTTTATTTCCATTTTATTTAACTCATCTGTTTTGTTTATCAAGTTTATTTAACTCATCTGTTTTGATTATCAAGTGAAAACACACAGTTTGTCTATATTGTTCCAACTTATTTCACTAAGGCTACTATTCTCTAGGTTCTTACAAATTGTTACAAATGGTAGAATTTTATTTATTTGTTTTTAAACAACTGATAGGTATTCCTTTATAAATGGTCCACATTTTAGGATCAAGACAGAAGGCTCTGTCTACAGTTCAAGGTGCATGGTGAGGGAGTCCTAACCTTAAGAGCAGAGTTCAGTGTTCCAGCTTTGTAGTCATTCATTGTTAAGATGAGACAGGAACTGTATGCATGCTCTACCTACTTTATATGTAAAGAACTGGGCATGGACTAATTTCCCCACACTTTCTCTCCT
Organism: Galemys pyrenaicus; assembly: GCA_019455555.1. Taxonomy (NCBI): domain Eukaryota; kingdom Metazoa; phylum Chordata; class Mammalia; order Eulipotyphla; family Talpidae; genus Galemys; species Galemys pyrenaicus. Next base: position 714,055 of record JAGFMF010011862.1, read on the forward strand.
TATAAAGTCCCCTTTATTCTCACACAGGAAACTGTATAGAAGTAAATTTAATTTATTCTAATTATTAAAAGTTAAATTACTCGCATACTTGGCCACTTAATGGATCATTAACAAACTATTAAAAATAAAGTTAATGCAGGATCTTCACTGTTAACAAGCACCTAAGGTCAATCTGATGCATTTGAAACTTAGGTGTGGGCCATGCATTAAGAAACAGCTAGTTAAAATAGTTTTGTTTGTGGTTAAAAAAAAGAAGAAGAAGAGGGCCTCCCTGGTGGTGCAGCGGGTTAAGCAAGCACTATGAAGCAATCCGCAGCCACTGCAGCACCAATTTGATCCCTGCCACCAGACAGGGAGGGGACCCACATGGCGAGGCAGACCTCTCCTGCCTCGCCCACTGCTCCCCTCAGCAGTGTAATTTTCAGTCGGTCAGCCTGTTCTGCTCCCTACTCTGTCTCTGATGAATCCTCTCGCCTCCCTGGACTCTGATCTGTACCCCAACTTTTGTGTGCATAAATACATAAATGTTATATTAAAAAAAAAAGAAACAGTGCATAAGCTTCACAACTGGGAACTTTCATCCTGCAACCTTAGCGATATCGTGATGCTGGAAGAACTACAATACTGCACAAGGAAACACGATGGCGGAAGGAATTGGTGTAATTGGATGAGGCATGAATTGGAGAAAAAGAAGTAGCTCAGTAGAAATAAACATAAGTCTAGTTTTTTCAAATGAACAGGCGGCGCCATTTCAGGAGCAGCTGAGAGAGTCTGAATGGATATGCTATATTGCTATGTAGTCAGGGTTCTTTTTCACTTCTCACCAAGAGATTTTGTTTTCAATTCAAGAACCTGAACCAGGTTAATTTACAGCTAGGAGAACTGGATGTTTTGTGGGCAGGAAGCCCAGCAGGTTGATACCACTAACATTTATAACTGGATCCAAAAGAAAGGGAAAACCATTCCAAGAAAATTTACTTTTCAAGGGTGGTTATTCTTGGGTCTGTTACTCTTATCTATAGATAGCTAAAAGTTAGACTGCTTTCTGCAGAGAGGTATGCTAAAATTACAATATTCTGAAAGTGTTGATTCAGATGGCAACCTTTTAATAAATTAAATATCCATTAAAATTAAAATTAGATGCTCAGTGACATCATCTACTGATGAGTCACCACAGATGCACAGTAAGGCAAGAATGCTCTGGCCTGTAGATCTGTCATTAATAATGTGTATTGCATTTTCACATACATAGTAGTATTTTCAGATACACGGTTGTTTTAGATAATCCAGACACCGTTCTCTTATCCAATCAGACATTTTCAAAGCTCATTAACAACACATCACTGTATATATAATTACAATTTCACTTGGCGCAGCATTTTCTTGTTGATTGCAGGGTGGAGAATAGTTCCCTTTGGTGCCTTTCTCTCTCATCTGGAGCAAAGAACTTAACTGCTGTGACCACTTATGAGAAAAATTTGGCACCCCGAAGGCCCCAGATGGAGACAGTTCCAGTGTGTTTCCCGAGGCGGCATCTGTGTGTTTGATTGCCTTCCGGGCTAGGTCTTTTAAAGACCTCTTGAACTTCTCTAGCATTGACACTTTTAGAACAGCTGTGTATTTCCTTGTTGGATCAAGTTCAAATAACCTATATTCAAAACTAGATGATCTTCCTGTGGCTTATTGATGAAAAACTTACACATTACTGAAATTTTGAGCCATAGTTCATGAATAAATATGACAGTGTATGATATGATCAGATTAACAGCCACAATGTTAAAGTAACTATTCCTCTCCAACTCCTAAAAACAAACATGATGCTTTGCAGGGCTAGAGACTGTCAATGGTGTTTCTTATTTTATAATTATGCAATTGGAATTATTATTTTGTGAACAGAAATTTTATAGGAACTCTGCACCCATACTTGGTAATGCAGTAAATGATTGAGTGATTTCTAAATGTGGTTTTACTATGGTAGCATATGGAACTTCAGCAGTCAGACAATAAGGAATAACTCTTGGGAAGAAAAAGAAAAAAAAAACCTATTTGTTAAGATCCAGTAAAAATAAAATCATGTATTAAGGGTTTAATTTACTAACAAAGCCGGCAGTAAAGAAGGCTTATGGTATCATGAACACAGTATTATCTCCCCAGATGTGTAAGAATCTATAACTCTAAATATCATTGCTTAGCTAAATGGACAGTACACAATTGACTATGAACAGACTTGTTTCTAGACTATCACTAAATCTTATAGTTTACTTTTATCCTTGGTTATATAAATATAAATTAAGAGTGATCAAAAATAAAATAAAAAGTTCAACAAAGGATTCCAGGATATTTGTACTTTTATTAGTGTCAGATCTTTAATTTACTCATTGTTCAGAAATGTTTTGATGGTAACCCTCTTACTAGTGTGAGGTTCTATTGTTTAGGATTCACAAATTGACAACACAATTTACACAACAGATTGTATTTAGATCGAAGTCCCAATAACTTCCAAGTGTACTGGGCTTTTACAGCTTAAACAGCTTCTGATATTGTCTTTCTCAATATGAGAACATAGATATTTATTCATCTTATTTATTCCTTGCATTCTTTATAATAAAAGGTCTTGATTCAGTGCAGTAGATTATATGCAATACTTATAGCTTTATTTACTCACCTATTTCTCCAGTTTTCATTATGCAAGACAAAGTTATGACCCTTTTTATTAGTCTTAAATACAGCATATACAACAACACTTGTATTATAAAATCAACTTTAACTCAATACTACAATCATTATTACAACAGGAATCATTATTCAGAATATATAGCGATTACTTCTATATACCATTCATATTTTTCAATTGAATGCATAATACAGTAAGCACCTTGAAATATGTCATTGAAAAATTCACTAGGGCATGTGATTTGAATTATGCCTTGAATAATGTGAGAAATGATTAATTTTAATTTAATATTAACTGTAGCCCATCATATAAAACAATAAGCATGCAAGGTATTTATTACTAGTTTCATTTTTCAAATGAGAACTATGATTTGGAAACATTCAATAATGTAGCAAAGAACACAACTAGTAAATAATGAGATTATGTTTTGATATAAATTGTTTTAGTAATACCACTTTTTCCTCTAACTTACTATACTGGATACTTATACCAAGAGATATCTTTCCAGAAAAAGTTAGAACTATGTATAATTGACTTAAGTTTATTCCCTTATGCTAATAATAAGCAAACTCTGATTCAAATATACCAAGAGAATTTCCCAAAAACATGCCCAAAGTTGTGTGCCAGTTAGGACTAACAAGGTTGGTTTTATTCCTACTTAAGTTCTTTTTCTTCTAAATATGCTATGGAATGATATCAACAACACAAATAGTAAAGCAATGGTATCTTCCAATATTCACAACTCTCTTTTAAGTACTGGTATTAGGAATTCATGGACTTGGCTTTGTAAATTACGTGATAAACATCTGTAACAAGGTAAAAGAGAGAAATTTCAGCTACTGGCTATGTATTGTTTCGCAGAGAACAGCCTGAAAAGTACTTATTCCTTTCAGATGTCAGAGTAACAATTGTAGTAGATAAATCGTAAAGAAGTAGCTAAAATTTTTCAGGAGGAAAACAGATGAAAGTATGTATTTTTAAGAATTGCTAAAAGAAGTTTTCTAGAACAAAATCCAGTTAAGGCCTCATAATGTCAACAATTGATTGAGTGGTAACTTGTTACTTGCACTGTACTATAGTGATTAGAAATACGTGAAAGTTATAATCTCAGTCCTGGGGAGGACTTTAGAGTTGAGCTACAGAAGTATGCTATTGACAAATTTGTATCACATTTAAATGTGTGTTTGGAAAAACACACATTAGCATATTTATATCATATTTAAACAAAATATTAATTTATATCCTATTTAAATGCCTATCATATTGAAATGCAAGATGTGTAAAAAAAGCAAACCCTCTGCTCAAAATTTTATATAATTGAAATATTTCCCACCAAAAGCAATATATTAAATTTTTAACAATATATACAATATTTTGAAGCAAACGCCTAAACTAAGATAATTGCTGAATCCTGTCTTATGATTTCAAGTTTAAAATCCAATAAATATTTTTTAGTTTGGATCTGATTCTTAAGATCAGTAACTATAAAGGTATGGTAATGTCTAGAATGCAGTTTTTTTCTTCACATCCCCAGCTGCTAAAAGGATCCCACACTATGTAGCTCTATTTTCTGTTTATTTTTATCAGAACCTTTCAATTTACCTAGATGGCATCTAATGATTGACAACTTCTCTGCTTATTTTATTTTTTAGGCAACTCAGTGGTGGGCAGAAGTGGTGATGTGTCTAGCCTTTACTGAGTGACAATTTTATTCTACTTCCTGTCAAGGTTTATATCACCTCTGAACCGAATTTTCTAATGGAACATATATTTTGGAACATAAATCTGGGTCTCTTTTAGCACTAGACAGCAGTCTGTTCCTCCTCACCTCACTACTGCTTGACCAATTAATTATAAAAATGATCAAATGAAGATGGTTAAACCCAGGCTGCCAAAATATGGATCTTATTGTTTACCAGAAAGTGATTATTCTAAGAATTCTAATTTATTAAAAGTAAATAGGTCTGGAGTAAGTGTAATAAAACACAATGGTGTAATATTTTCTACATTACTATTTAAAGTTACTTATATGGGGCCTCCCTGGTGGCGCAGCGGGTTGAGCTCCGCACTGTGAAGTTGCTGGCTGGCCTCACAGCAGCATGAGTTCGATCTCCAGCCAGGGAGGGGACCCATGTGGCATGGCAGACCTCTCTTGCCTTGCCCACTGCTCCCCTCAGCAGTGTATTTTGGTCAGTCTGCCTGTTCTGCTCCCCACTCTGTCTCTGGTGAATCCTCTCATCTCCCATATGACTCAGGCCTGTACCTCAGCTCTTGTATGAATAAATAAATAAATAAATCTTAAAAAAAAATGAAAACATCCATCCTAGATCCTTAAAAAATAAAGTTACTTCTATGTCTTTAACAAATTAACGACAGGCTTAAATTTTATGACTTTTTCAAATTTTAGCTTCTACCCAATAAATTTTTTGCTATAATGCCAAGTTATTATTGAGTCAAGCCATGCTATTTTTCTGGATGACTGAATTTCTTGGATTATAGTCAAAAAGAAGAAAACAAATACTTTTAAAATAGTTTGCTTCATAACCCATACTTCCTATTTCTGAATGAAATTCAGCATATTTAAATAAACAGTTTCAAGAATTTCATATATCACTTTATTACCAAGGAATGTCAAATTGATATAATGTCTAAGTATTGAGATTTATTATCGTACATTCTATATGAGTGAAAGAATGACTAAAGTATGCTTACTGTAAATTTCAAGCTTCATAAAGGCTTTCTAAGCAGTAACTTTTCACAAAAGACTATTTATCTGACAGTCATTTTGTTTTTATAAATGAACATAAAAAATTAAAGTGATTGATAGAGAATATAATTTCAAAATAATTATGAATACCAACTATATTTGACCAGTCAATTGATTATCTTGTGATATTCAGATTAATACTTGTGATTTCCCACTTACATGGAGAGTTCAGCTTCTATAAAAGTTTGTGAGAGAGAAAACTTGTATGACATATTGGTAGTCCTTTGGCACTTTTCCTTTTTTAAAATCATAAAACTCAAGACATTTATAGGTTTTTGATATGAATCCAGAAGCTATTTTGGAAATCTAGTAGAATCATAAAGATGGCAATATCAGGTGTCCTTAAAGTAAGGACAACTATAGTTTGTGGATTCTGGGTTGATGAAATTTTTAACATTTCAATGGAGTAAAAGAGAGTTGATTAGTTTTTATCACCTTGGCATTTACTTTCAATCAACAGAAGACCAAGAGGCTATTATCCAGTTTAGAGTTACTTAAGTCATTTAAATCAGATTCCAGTCACATTCTTGGAGGTATGATATAAAATGTCAGCAAGTAGGTAGAATTCAAGAATAAAGTTCTTCTGACCTCACCTGAATCTACACAATTTCATGATAGGTATTTTGGAGTTTTGAGTAAATTGCTTTGAATTTCATTTTGAGATAAAAAGCAAACTAGCAAAGATCTCTTCAGGATTCTAAAAATTAGCTTTAGAATACAACTCTACTTATTTTAAAAGTAAAAGAAGGTAAAAGAAGTTACAGGGAAAAAAAAAAAAGAAAAACCTATGTTGTGAGAACATGGAATTTATGAATTTTCATCCAGTTGTTACTCTGTGCAATCTTTTGAAAACTCATCCCTTTTCTGAATAACTCCCCAAAGGCAATATTGTGTTCAACATAGTATATCTCTTTTTCTAGTACGTTTTACATGAAGGTAGATTATCTAGGAAGTTAATGGTTTTATTGTTAATAGTTAATAATTTTATTGATGTTTTAATATGATTGCTTATATGAATATAAGCAATCAAATTTCATAACCACTGTTTGCAGTCATTGCACTAGTTTTGAACTTGGACCTTTACGAGAAGTTGTCAGAGGAGATAGGTTACAAAGTCTGTATTCCAACATATTTGATTTTAAACACAGTGTAAGATGATATATATTAAATTCATGGGGTTAGAGTCAACTTTATACTGTTGTGAATATCAAAGTTAATTTTATTACATCATGTTTTAATGATTTACTATATAGGTATTCATGGGTATTTTGAAATCTTTCATCGTTATAACTACTGTGAGTTATTGAGATGAAATAATTTGTGAGTGGTTATGTGCAAGTACTACAAATAATAATAGGAAAATTTACCTATGTGACCATTCATCGATCATTAGGCATGACAGATGGACATAAAATGTTAAACAATCACTTGTATTAATATTAAATTTAGCTTTGTATCTCCATGTCTACATATTGAACTCAAGGAAATTGTAGACAGTAAGTAGATAATTCTCTATCTCTGGATAGATAACAGTTTTTGTTGTTAACATGACTATAAAAATAAAGTGAATTATTTTTGATTGAGATGTTCATTCTCACCTCATTTGTTTTGTTGGAAAGATAGTAAAAAGTGAGACTCTAGAGGTAGAGAGTATCATGTAAATGAACTTTGTTCTTCTATTTTAGACATGTCAAGGGGCAATAAACTGTGGCTAGTAGTCAATGGACAAACAAAGAAATAGAAGCACAGATGATATAGGTACTTATGTCAGCACATCAGTATTTTAAACTAACTATGATTATTAAGTGAAACAGAAGAGAGATAGAAACATGAAATGATGGTGAATTTCAACAGGAAGCTGGAACTTATATTAAACATTGAAATGGAAATTTTACATTTGAAAAAAAAATGTATACAATTTTGAATTTGATAAGTTAAGCAAAAGATTAACTGCAACACAAAACAAGTTTAGTTAACTGGAAAAAATATGTCCAGAAAATAGTGTTTCAGTGAAATAAATCAGAAAGATAAATACCAGATGGTCTCACTTATAGGAGGAATATAGGGGATCAAGGAAAGAAAATAACAATAACATCAACAACAACAAAACCAAAAGAAAACAAAACAAAAATAAACATAACTACAAAACAGAGACATTCTGTAGGGAAGAGGGAGGGTTTGAGATCAAGGTAGGGTGGGAAGAGCACAAGGACTAGGGTGATGGTGCACGGGTGAATTGGTGGTGGAAATTCTACGGGGCCTACACCTAGAAAAGAAGGTAAACATTGTAAGAAAAAAATAAATTAAAATTTAAAAAAAAGGAACCCATAGGGAGAGAAAAAAAAAGATTGGTAAAATAGGTAAAAAAAAAACCTGAGTCATAGTCAAAAATACTACGCTGTATTTATTCAGAGCTCCAAAATAGTGATAGAGAAGAGGATATAGAAAAGTTAACTTTAGGTCATATTATGTGTCAGGATCCTGTGAAATGTCAGGGTGGAGTTACCCTGTGTAGGCGTTATGCCAATATAAATGACAGAGTAGTCTTATACCAATATTGACAAAAGTGCCTGAGCAGGAAGACAAAATGCTTGACTTCTGTTAGAAAGGCATATCCCTCCAGTAGGTTAAAGGTCTGTTTGTCAATTAAATGGGTCATCCTCAAATTATTTTAGACTCTAAATCTTTTTACAGTGTTTTCCCTGAAGGTTGTGCAGGATTGAAAAATGAAAATAAGGGAACACATTTTTCTTCTGGTTGTTCAAGGAAAGTCACCTTGGAAATGTAAAGGTCATTTTTTAGTATGAAGAATGGGTCACTTTTGGGGTGAAAAATGATATGGAATGATCCAGATTTACAGAAAAGGCAGTCAAGAACAGGCACTATCACCACAATTCAAACCTCTACTACATATATCGGTACTCTGGAAAACAGAATGTGATTGGAGAACGCAAAAGCAGTAAATTATGTATTGAAGATCCACTTGGTATTAGTAGCTATAGTTCATAAAATTCTATTGCTGCCCATTGGTATTTCAAACCATCTTGCTGATGATAGGATTCAATTATAAATGAGAAACTTAATTTCAGCTGCTTCAGTAAATATTGCATCTTTCTTAAATCAAATAATAAATTAATTTCTTCCTGCCTGAAGCCCCTGCAGCACTTGGTAAGAAAATACTAATTCTACCTACATCTATGACAGCATTATGACCCCATAAAATCATGCTTTCGTGAAAGGTAATAACAACAGTAAAGCAATGATCACAACAAAAATAATAATCATGATGCCTCAAACAAGTACTGGAATGTTTATGGAGGCCCTTCACTTTTTATTAGTCAGAGCACCTGAAAGTGAAATCATCAAAGCCCCAAAGATGCTGCAGACAGTGACTGCTGAGAGACAAACAGAAAATATTAAGAATTTTACATAAGAATGATTCCAGTTTGAGCTATGGAATTGTCTCTGAATCACAAGGAGGTTTGGTTTAATGTCAAATCCGGCAATTGAATGTACTATTTTTATGAGACATGTGCCTTGAGAGTACCTTTACTTAATTAATTGCTTATTCATTCATGCATACAAGAACTGGGAGTAGGTGCAGGGTGTAAGATAATTCACCAGAGACAGAGCGGGGAGCAGAACAGGTGAAATACACTACTGATGGAGAAGTGGGCAAGATAGGAGATGCTGCTGCTCCATGTGGGTCAGCTCCTTGGCTGGGGATCTACCTCACACAGTAGTGGCTGGTGATAGATCGAGAGTGTTGAGACTTCACCTTGTGCTACCAGGGAGGCCCAAGTGCTTTTAAATATAGACTGCAATCATGTAAATATAGAACACAGTCCTTACCCATAATCATTGGTTACCTGATAGTAAGACTGTTTTGTTGATTTAAAGATTAGTTCTCCATTATTAATATAGAGGAATTTTGTGAGGAAAAACAAAGATGTCAAAGCAGTATTAATTTTTAATGAATGTGTATGATGGTTGGATGCTCACCATATAGGAGTTAAGACATATAAAACTAGATTGACAATTTGGCATCCCTAGTGGCCTAGGGGTTAATTCTCAGCACTATCACTGCTATGCACTGAATTTAATACCCACATATGCCGCAACGGGACTCTCCTATCTCCCTGGCTGCTCCTCTCAGCAGTGTATTTCAGTAAAGCTGCCTATTCTGTTCCCAACTCTGTCTCTGGTGAAGCCTCTCACTCCCTGTTTCTCTGGCCTACACCCCAGTGTTTCTATGTAAAAGTAAATTAAAAAAAAAAAAAAAAAAGAAGAAGAACCGACTATCCTTACTATAAAACAATGACCAGGCAATTCAAAGTGAAAGGCATATGTTTATTATGACTAGGTCATAGACATGGCCAGTTGATACACACAGTGAAGGAAGTAGGAAATTTCTACTAAAGATGCCACCAAACAAGTGGTTTTCACTATAAAATTGTTGTTTTAAGTTTTGTTAGAACTTTTAAACAACTTGTTTAAAATTCTAATAACTGAAATAAATCAAGGCTGAATACTCTAGTTGGGGCTGGGCTTTTCACTTAAAAAAATAAAATCTAGTGAACAGAGAACTAATACATAAAATATCCACTTTCATTTAAGGATTGAATTTAAAGAAACTGCCAGTAACGGAGTAGAAAAGAAGAAAATTCCAGACAATCTTAAGGTCATCATGAATTTCTCCAGACAGCAGTCAATTAAATCTTTTAATACCTAGCACATGTAAGATATTCAGAACCAATAGATCTGGATCATATTTCTATTCAAAAAAGGTTCAACAACACCCTGTTACAAACAGAACAAAATCTAAGCTTCCAGCCTCATATCTGTGAGTCTCTCCAATTTTGTTTCAAATAAATTTTTCCTTATGATTTCTTATTCTGTTTCCTATATACTTCACATAGAAGTACAGCATCAAACTTGCTTTACGGGATATGCTTCCTGAAATCTAACCAATGCTGAATTTCTGGATTATGTAAAGTTTTCCTTCTCATCTGCAGTTTCAAATTATATCATATTTTCAAAACTCATCTTGATGTTTAGCATCACACCCAATATTGATCTGTTTTTTTGTTTTCATTCTCCCTCATAAAAGAATATTTCATACAAATATCATCTCAGGGCCTCCCTGGTGGCGCAGTGGGTTAAGCAACACACTACGAAGCAGACCACAGCCACTGCAGCAGCACAAGTTCAATCCCTGCTGCCGGCCAGGGAGGGGACCCACATGGTGCAGCAGACCTCTCCTGCTGTGCCTGCTGCTCCCCTTGGCAGTGTACTTCTGTTGATCTGCCTGTTCTGCTCCCCACTCTGGCTGTGGTGAATCCTCTCACCCCCCCACCACACATCTCAGTGCTTGTATGCATAAATAAATAAATCTTAAAAAAAAAATATCATCTCATAGTGTCTTTAAAAGAATTTATAATTTTTCCAACTATTTGTTTTAAGAAACATAAATGCAGATACTTAGTTATATTCAATTTTCATTCCTCACAGCACTTTACAATGGGATTTTGCCACATGACAGGCATTTGCTAAAAGCATTGAGTAGGCAGATGAATGAAAGAGTTATTTCTGATTTATTTGAGTACTTGGGTTGAATAGAGACTGTTGCAGGTCTACTGTATAACTTTTCTGAATTTTTTTCAAAGATTTATTTATTTATGCATACAAGAACTGAGGTACAGGCCAGAGGTATGGGGGGGTGGGTGACAGGATTCATCAGAGACAGAGTGGGGAGCAAAACAGGCAGATTGACTGAAACACATTGCTGAGGGAGGCAGCGGGAGAGGCAGGGGAGATCTGCTGTGCCATGTGGGTCAACTCCCTGTTGAACTCGTGCTTCAGTGGCTACAGATGCTTCATAGTACAGTGCTTAACCCCTTGTGCCACCAGGGAGGTCCCCTCTTCTGATATATTGACAGCTTAAATCAGTTTTATAAAAAGCAGATCCATTTATGTAGAAGGAGCACAAGTATTGTTTGTGTGTGGCTGGATATTCACCATGTGTGTCTGTCTGTACCTGCATATATGATAACATAATTTGAGATAGTCTTCATTTGGGAAAAGATTTCCAGCTGATAATCCTATGGTATTTAGTAACAATACTGACATTCTCTTCTATACAATATGTCTTTTCTTCAGTTATGCTTTTGTTCCTTATTTTTCCTTCTTTATATGATATGAGCACAATCACCTTCAGAAATGCAAAGAGAGGATATTTGTGAACAGTCAAATGGCAACCTACTTTGAAAATCTACTGCAGGAATATTGTGGGCACTTTGATAAATTTAAGACATTTATAATTTCCCACTGACCTCTAAAAGTATGCATTAAGTTCAATTTGTAGTATTTTTCACTTTTCATGAATCAGAGAATAGCGATTGATATGTTTCCATTATACTTTTATCCTGAAGATTTTAAAAAGAGAGAAAAATATCATAAATAAACCTGGTCTGGAAAGATATCCAAAAGTATTTTTTCTGTCTCAGGAGTGGCAGATAGTTGAGATAAACATATAACCTCTGAAGTGCTTATCTATACCAAGCAGAAACCCTTACTTTTAGTCCAACTCATCACTTTCTGTTCATAGTGGGATAGAGGAGCACGCGGATACTAAGATGCTGGAGGAGGGGGTGAACTGAATGTAATGTAAATCATTTTATTTAGATTCCCTTGACTATTTTTTCTTTTTGATAGTTTGATGCATGAGCAATCATCACATCTGTACTTTATGGTGAATCCTTTGGGATTCCTGCCCCTGTATTAGGTCATATAATGCATGATTTTCATGAAATTAATTTTGAAGAACAATAATTTTCCCTCACTGAGCTATCTAGCTCAGAATTTTTTAGTTTTCTTTTTAAAGTCTTATTTTATTTATTTACACAAAAAGCAGCCATTCATTTATGTAGAAGGAGCACAAGTATTGTTTGTGTGTGGTTGGATATTCACTGTGTGTGTCTGTCTGTACCTGTATATATGATAACATAATCTGAGATAGTCTTCATTTGGGAAAAGATTTAAAAAACTAGAGTGTAGGCCAAAGGTGTGGGGATTCACCAGAGATAGAATGGGGTGAAGAACCATCATAACCATTGACATACACTGCTCAGGGGAGCAACAGGAGAGACAGAGAGATCTGTTCCACACTATGGGTCAGCTATCTGGCTGGGGATTGAACTCATGCTGCAGTGACTGGCAATGACTTCATAGTACACAGTGATGAGTATGTTATTCATATTATCTTACATGGGGGAGGGATAATGTAAAGTACTAGAATCAACCCTACTTTAAGCATTATTTATAAGTGAACAAATAAATGAAGAAATGAATAAAAAATAAAATATATAGTAGAAGCCAGATCAGAATTCGTATCCATGCCTGTGTGACTTAAATCAGTGTAACGTATGTCCATGAGTTGTCAACATTAAAATTTCTCTGTGCTATTCGGAAATCATCGAAATATTTAGAAACTCTTTAAAGTGAATATATATAGCTCTGTGAAAACAGATTATGGTTATTTTTGTAACTCCACAAAGATAATGCTATTTTAAGGAAAACTGAGTGAACCGATGACTATCACCCTTTATTATTACATATTTCTATATTTTATTTAGAAGTTATAATGAAGATTAAAATGCCATCAGCAATTACTAAATCAAATCAGTTATTTATTCCACATCCATTTCAAGTACTTACATGTGAGAGATAATATTATAATGAACAATTTCTGTCAAATTCAGTAAATTTGAATCCTGATTTATAATGGGTCTATGTAAGCACTAGGACACACATGCCTCTCTCTGTTCCCACCTATATGTGATAGTACTTTTAAAAACATGGAAACATGTTCTTTCTTAGATCACTGAAATTTGGTTCAATCATAAATCTGATTTTTTTCCCAATAGTCATTTTCTATTTTTAAAATGAACTAATTTAAATGAATTCCTTCACTATACAATTAACTCATTCAAAGTATACAATTTAATGGTTTTTAGTATAACCAGATAGGTGCAACATTTACTATTTAGAACATTTTCATCATAAATACAAACCAGGCAACTTTCATCTGTCACCTGCATATTCTCTAATCCTTCTTTGTCACAAGCAACCACTAATCTGCTTTCTGCCTCTATTCATTCGCTTATTATGAACATTTTATAAAAATAGAATCACACAATATATGCTATTTTTGTGCTCACTTTTTTCATTAGCCTAGTGAAAGGCCCATCCATGTTGAGCATGAATCAGTATGTGCTTTCCTTGACCAAATACTACTATTCCATTTACATTTTGCTTATCTTCTTATCTGTGACAGATACATGGGTTGTTTCTACTTTTGGGATTGTAAGTAAGGCTGACATGAACATTTGTTTACAAGGGTTTTTTTTTTTTTAAACAGTAGTTTTTACTTCCCTTGACCATATAACTAGGAACAGTTTTGCCAGGTTATATGGTAACTTTAGAATTAACATTTTGAGCAATCACTGTACTTTTCCACAGTCTATATTTTCATAGATTTCTACCAGAAGTGTAAAAATCTTCTAGTTTTTTCACAAATACTTTTCTTCAACAATTATTATTACCATAACCATTCTAGTAGGTGTGAAGTGATATATGACTAGATTGGGATTTCACAAATGTCTGGTAATGCTGACCTTACTGATATTTTTATAACCTCAGAGTAATCTCTATTTGCATATCATGCCAATTTTTAGTTAGGATATTTAACTTAGAATTGAATTGTCACACATATATTCTGAAAACTAGACATTTAGCAGATATGACTAGTAAATGTGTTCACAGATTGGATTTTAATTTTCTTGATAGCATTTTTAATACACAATTTACTTATGCATACATAAGTGGGGTACAGGACAGAGGTGGGGGGAGATGAGCGGATTCACCAAAGATAGAGTAGGAAACAGAACAGGCAGATCTACTGAAATACACTGCTGAGGGGAGCAGCAGGCAAGACATGCGAGGTCTGCTGCACCATGTGGTCCCCTCCCTGGCCAGCAGCAAGGACTGAACTTGTGCTGCAGTGGCTATGGATGCTTCACAGTGTGGTGCTTAACCTCTTGTGCCACAGGGAGGTTTCTACGCAATTTATTTTTGATAAAGCACAGTTTTTATTATTTCTTCTGTTGCTCATTCTTTTAGCGTCAGATCTCAAAACCACTTTTAAATCTGAGATCATGAAGATTTACCCCTGTTTTCTTCTAAGGGTTTTGTCATCTTATCTCTTACAATTAAGTGCCTGACCTACCTTCAGTTGGTGTTTGTAGAGGGTGATGGATAGGCGTTCAACTTCATTATTTAGCACATGACTGCACAATTATCTCAGAGATATTTGTTGAAGAGATTACCCTCTCCTCATTGATTGGCCTTGGCATCCTTGTCAAAAGAGGTTGTCTGTAGACACATTGATTTAAGCCTGTATATTTAATACTGTTTCATTGACCTATCTGTTTACCCTTACTTGTTCCAGTACTTCACTGTCTTGATTTCAGTTCTTTGTAGTAAGCAGTGAAAGTGGGATTAATGAGTCCTCCAACACTGGTCTTTCTGTACATTCAATGCATACGTGACTTGAATCTATGACTATCTTCATTTGATCTTCATTTTTGAATGATTGCTTTGCTGGATTTGCTGAGTATTCTTTGTTGGCTTTTCTCTTTGGGAAATTTGCATATGTTATCCCATTGCCTTCTGGTCTCTGTTGTTTCTCCTGAGAAGTGCATTATCAATTTTATTAGGATTATCTTACAGGGGCCTCCCTGGTGGCACATGGGTTAAGCAATGCACTATGAAGCAAACCGCAACTCCTGCAGCACAAGTTTGATCCCTGCCTCCAGCCAGGAGGGGGACCCACATGGTGTAGCAGACCTCTCCTGCTTCGTCCTATGTTTCAGTCAGTCTGCCTGTTCTGTTCCTAGTTCTGTCTCTGGTGAATCACTCTGGCCTGTACCCTAGCTCTTATATGCATAAATAAATAAAATATTTTTTTAAAAAAAGGAATTCTCTTACAAATGATGGACTTTTTTCTTATTGCTGTTTGTAATATTTTCTAAAAATCATCATGACTAGAATTTGCAAGACAATTACAGAAGGAGAGACCTACACATACAAAGAACCTTTGGGTCTTTGAATACTAGTCTGTACCCCTACCTGTGTATGCTAAAAGCCAAAAATGTGTTCAAGGAAAAACTGTCAGGAAAAAAAAGTATTTTTATGAGCATCTACAAGATGAAAAATTCTCAGAGTTCATATAACTGAAAATCATTATTGTTTCCTGAAGCCAGAATGGAGATACCTCACCAGGGACAGACTTGTCAGAAGTGTGTGTGTGTGTGGGGGGGGGTGGTTAGAGCTAGAATAAGGACACCACATATAACTTCAAGAGCTTAAAAATAAACCCTGAAAGAAACCTTCTTGTCTTTAATTAACTTAAATACCTGCTGGGAAAAGTCTGACAGTCTTTTAAAGAATACAACAAAGTCCAGTACATAGAAACATTGCATTCTATATTTCGGATATCCAATAAAAGTTATTAGAGACATAAAGAAGAAAATATAACCCATGCCAAGTAAAAAGATCAGCTAATAGAAACAGACTAAAATGAATGATATTATTAGCCGACAAGTATATAAAAAGGATTATTACTGTAAATGTTCAGATACTTAAGATTTAAAACAAAATGCGAATACACTGAGTATTGGAAGACATATAAAAGACAAAGAGAGTATGTCAAGTTTTTATTTTGGGTATATATTTAGCTGAAAAATGTAAGCTTGTATATTTAACAGAAGAAGAAACTTGGAAAGGCAACAAACTTCTGTAAGAGAATATAGTAACAGTTATATTAGTTTATTATTAGTTCAATTTCTATGTGCCTTAAACTTGGCACCTAAAAGAGCAATCAGTTATTGTAACACAGTTCTATAGGTGAGAGTCTGTCATTATGGCTGGGTTTTCTGCTCAGGTTATCACAGAATTGAAATCAAGATGTGTATTGATGTCTTGTATACAAACTCTTAGGAATAAGTCAATTTCCAAGCTTCTTCCTCTTGTTACAAGCATTTAAAATTCTGAGACAATAATACTGACAGCCCCTGTTTTTTGTTGGATGTCAATTGAGGTACACTCAGGTCTCACTCATTCCTTGGCATATGTTCCTATACACTTCAGTCCTCAAAGTGAAGAAAAATGCTCCCACTGAATCACTCACATATACTGATCTCTGTCTCTAAGTGTTACATATTAAACCTAACCTAATCCTAACCCTAACCCTAACTCATGGTTGTATTAAGTCCTAACCCTAACCCTAACCCTAACCCTAACCCTAACTCATGGTTGTATTAAGCCCTAACCCTAACCCTAACCCTAACCCTAACTCATGGTTGTATTAAGTCCACCCAGGTACTTTCTTTAAATTCAACTGACCATGTAATATCATCAAACCACTATTTTCATAGCCCAGTGGCAGTAGAACAGGAATGTTGAGGATCAGCATAACCTACCACAGCAGGAGGAGTAACTGTCCCAAAAGCTGAAGAGAGACAGATGCCCACATGGAGAGAAGGGACCAGGACAATAGATATCATAAAAACCAGTAAGAATACTAAATTCTTACTAAAGTGTTGAAGTTTTGACAAAGACTAAATTTGTGCTAGCCAATGGATGTAAAACCGTGGTGGGCAACAGCCTCATGAAGTTCTTTGTCCTTTCATAGGTTTTTCCCTCTAGGAGCTTCAAAATACTTGGTTCACAAGTTATGTTGGAGGAACTGTAGAGCAATCACTTATATTGGTTCTAACTAGAAAAAGGGACAACAGCCACTAGGAAATCCTATCAAGTATGTCTTCCATACAAACCATAAACTGCCTGCAGGGAAAAGTATATTACCACACGACACTGGTGAAATATCACCCCTGTGAGGAGAAAGAGATGATTCTATATACCATAAAAAAGGAAGGTGTTAGACAAAATAACATCCAAGAAATCTCACTGTAAAATTGAGAATATCAGAGGGGGAGGGGTTGGATGGAAAGAAAGTGTAGAGGGGGCCCAATGTACTGCAATTGGGGACTGTAGGTGCCCTGGTGATGGCTGTGGTATGGTGAAAGGCATCTAGGTAAGTGCAGTCCTATATTGCTCAATCATATATAGTGTTGTAAACCAATGGTATCTCAAAAAAATATATAAAAACCAATGGTTGGTCAATACCATTACTCATTAATGAAATGGTATTGAAATTATAATATACACCAGGGCCTCCCTGATGGTGCAGTGGGTTAAGCAACACACTATGAGGCAAACAGCAGCCACTAAGCATGAGTTTGATCCCTGCTGCCAGCCAGGGAGGTGATCCACATGGCATGGCAGACCTCTCCTGCCTCTCCTGCTGCTGCCCTCAGCAGTGTGTTTCAGTCAGTCTGCCTGTTCTGCTCCCCACTCTGTCTGGTGAATCCTCTCACCTCCTGTGACTCTGGCCTGTACTCCAGCTCTTGTATGCGTAAATACATAAATCTTTTTTAAAAAAAGTATAATATACACCAGTACACATCTACATAAACACTAGAATTGAAAACTTTCCTAAGAAAACCAAATACTGTTGATTCTGATAGGCAATTTGAACTCTCACTGTTGTTTGAATTTAAAAAATGAAACTACCTTGGAAATGTCTAGCAGGTTATAAAAAATTTAAGCATTCACTTACCAAAATTAATTTGCAATTCTAAGTACCTAGATAAGTATAATGAATATTTAGGTTCACATGAAAAAATTTATGCAAACATTAGCGCTATTATGTTTGTAATGACAAAAATCCTTGAAATATCTTAAATGCCTTTCATTAGTAAATGGGAAAATAATCTATGGTCAATCTATACAATGGGATACTCTTCCCAAAAACCAAACAAACAAACTTCTGATAAAAATGGCAACATGAACCCCACATTTGTACTCAGGGAAAGAAGCAAGTCCAAGTTATCGAACAACTAATCAAATTTTATTACTTTCATCAAAAATGAGAGTTACATAGGAACAGAAAACAAAATAGTCTTTAGCTAAATTCTATGTGGGAGTAGAGGAGAGGGTTGATTACCAAAGACATGGAAGGTTTGGAAGGATTATGTAGATTTTTTTATACCTTGATTTTAGTAGTAGTTGTAGACTGTGCATCTGTCAAAACCATAAAGTCTGATATTACATGATAACAACATGGGGGGACTGTCAATATGTTACTACTTTCAAAGGTAGAAGTCTGTTAGAAAGTGTATCTACCCCTTAGCTGAGCCCCCCCCCCCATGTCCCTACCTCCCCCGCTACTGTTTATCTGGACTCAAATCTTTCTAATTCTAATTTTTACTTCTGTAACACTGAGCAGTTACCTAGCATCATGGTCTTCTACCTATAAACTAGGAACTATAGTAGTCTCTATCTGATTATGTTAAATTAAATACTACGACATGAGAGAATTTAACAAGGGCTTGGAAAATTGTATTAACTACAGAATGTTCCTGGAATAATAGCCATGCTTCATTTTATTACATCAAGCAAACTCTCTAGTTTACACAATTTCACAAAACAATTATAGCTTCTAAAACAATCATTTTTCCACGTTCAAATGGGAGAATCTACTTTTGACCTACTTCAAATTAATGGGGTTAAATTAAGTCATTTTCTTTGCATACCTAGGAAAATCCCTCTAAGGCTTTCCAATGTCCTTGAGTGCTCCCAGAGTTTGACATCTCATGGGTGGGGGAAATGCCTCACTTGCACTAGCAACAGTAACTGTGTCCTTCATTGCATCAGCTGTCACACTCCAGAGTCGCAAGGCACAATGGCTTCCAGGCAGTTTGGGAACAATTGTCATGCCCTATTAACAAGCATAAAGAGAACAGTATGTTTTCCACTATTATCCAGGGCTGTACTTTTTACTGCTGTCTCTCTAGCCCTTTATGGCACTACAACAGCAGGCAGAGGGACATTGATATGTGAAGGCGACTTCAAGCTTCCATGGCACTCCAATGATAACCGCATGTTGCCCAGGGCTAAAAGATCAGTTCCCTTTGCTCCTTTGTACTCAATATAGTTTTGTGGGGAAACACTGCTGAATGTACCCAGAAGCTGTTTGATTTTGTTTTAAATCTCCTTGGATGAAGAATCTAAAAATATACCTTGCAGGCCAATAACAATTTGGCAGAGTTATTTATTATGACATGTAAACATTGAACCCCAGCCAGAAAGGAACAGAGCTCCACGTGCTGTGTAAGTTTTCATTATTGATATTTTTATGAAGTTGCTATAAAAAGCAAGAAACATGAAAAAATAAAGGGTAATTAACCAAATGTTGACCAAACAATAATTCTCCGCAGAGATGTGTAGCTCTTTATGAAGTAGCAAGAAGTTAGTCGTCAAGGTGCCTGAAAAAATCCCAGGAATCATCACCTTCTGGAGGCAAGGGAAAAGTGAGAATCTACACATATTCCCAAAAAACATTTAAAGTCATAATAGAATAAGGTAGAATGGAATACTTTATACAATGATACAGAATATATTAAAGTGCATATTAAGCTAACATTAGGGATTCCAATATACAGTTAAATATGAGGAAATTATTCCAAGAATAAGGAGAGAATGCTATTAGTTTTAATTCACGTTGGACGCAACACTAAATTGTGTATACTATTTCAACTCTTACCGTATTTAAATCGTTTTTTGGTACCTGTTGCTATAGGTGATAAAGTATTTGATTACATTAATGATATTTTGGAAAATCTTGAAAATTTGTAAATTTTCCCGCCACATAGAATGATGTCATCTTTCATTTCCTCTTTTGTCTTTTATCCACAGAACTGTCTCCCTTTCCTTGAGATTAATGCTTTACTTACTGATGAGATGCTAGTCTTTTTCTCCCCCTTTTTTTGGAGTTTCATATGACATTTAGATGTTCTCACAAATCATAGAATCACAGTTAACATGATTTGATTGTGTGTTTAAATCTTCCAGAGGGCTGGTGACATTTTTCTGTCTTTTCTCAAAATTTGATAAATTTTCAGATTGTCAAGGAAGATATGAGTGTACCCCAGATGATGATGATGTCCATTTGTTTCAAATGGATGGTTTGTCATCCTTTACTCAAACACACATTTCTAGACATGTATTCAATAAGTCTTCAGTTCAGTCTTCAATAAGGAGTCACTGTCACAATATTTTTGGTTGGGCTGTTCCTCACTATGTAATTGCCTTGGAACAGAGTCCCACTGAACAGATGTTATACATCCAGTCAATATGAATGATGATCTAGCTACATTTACTCTGTTAATTGGTTCCTTTGGCAACTTGTACCCAAAACAATTTGGCTTCAAGTCCTTAATGCTAATATTGAATTCAAGATTTCTACACAAAATTAAATAATCAAAACAGAATGGGAAATCTGAAAAAATCAAACTGCTAATTGGAAATTTATAGAAAATGAATTTTTTTTTTCTTTTTGACAGGACTAGGAAAATTCCTCACAATTTCACATCCAAACCAGAAGTCCCATTTTTGGACTTTCTAAGAGGACACTTCATCATAGAGAGTCTTTTATGAAAAAAAAAAAAGTTGGCAAAGAAATCATTTTGAATTTTGAATTGTAATAGAAGTATATACCTCACTAACCGCTAACTGTTCTATAAGCCAACACATTATTTAAAAGTAGTGATAATTAGGGAATGTTTTATTTAAAGATCCATGAGAAGAGTGAAGTTCTTTTGGAGCTAAATTTTAGGTTCAGTTTACATAAAGGATTTATCATGCCCCTCCACAAATGTATGATAATCAGTGCTCACCTTCCTGAGCTAAAATATCCAATGGGGTTTATTTTATCAAACAGGGTATTTTAATGTACGAATTTACATAGGACTTCCCTAAAAACACTGGCTGCTGCATTTTATAAAAGGTCTTTTTTTGTGCATGTTAAAATCAGTCTCTGAAACCAGGTGAACAGAGTAGAATGGTGCTTGAAAGTTGGAGGAGTGGTGCAGTGGGTTAAGCAACTCACTATGAAGCAAACCGCAGCCACTGCAGCACTAGTTAGATCCCTGCTGCCTGCCAGGCAGGGGGCCCACATGGTGGTGCAGACTGCTTCCATTGATCTGCCTATTCTGCTCCCTGCTCTCTGTAGTGAATCCTCTCACTCCCCCACACACCTCTGGCCTGTAAAACAGTGCTTGTATGCAAAAATAAATAAATCTTTAAAAA
This sequence comes from Galemys pyrenaicus, assembly GCA_019455555.1. Taxonomy (NCBI): domain Eukaryota; kingdom Metazoa; phylum Chordata; class Mammalia; order Eulipotyphla; family Talpidae; genus Galemys; species Galemys pyrenaicus. The sequence goes on from JAGFMF010011862.1 coordinate 735,765, forward strand.
AAAAAAAGAAAGTTGGAGGAGATAGGGGATGGGTACAAGCCTTTAATTATAAAACCAATAAGTCACATGATGACTGTGATAAGTAATTCTGCAGTGTGCACTTAAAAAATCTGGTAGCAGAGTGACCTTACACATGTTCATCACATATATAGAAAATAAATAAAGTAAATATTTGGTATAGTGGGTGTGCTAACTAACCATAATCGTGGTTATGATTTCACAGTTTCTACATATGTCAAATTATCACATCGTATAGTTTACGTTGATTAGCGGTATTTGTCTACGATATCACAATAAAGATGAAAAAATATAAAAACAAAAATGCAATAAATAAAGGATTTAATCAAAAGAAATCTAGTGTGGAAACTAGTTTTTAAAACATACACAGCTACTTCATATGATGAGACATGTGCTTGAAGTTCCCCTCTACTAATCAGAGGCAGAGAGAGATATATTGAGAGGCAGAGATCTGATTTCTTTTAAAGAAATCTTAGATCCAAAATCCAAATTTAAGAAATCTGCTGTTACTCCTACATTCTCTATTAGCTGTACACAAATAAATATCCCAGTAATTATACTACAAATTTGAGTCATAATTATGTGTCATAACACATTTATTCGTAGAACTATCATATATGAAGGCAGTAGTAATGCAGATGCTTTCTTTTTATTCATAAATAACCACACAGTTTAGTGAACAGAATGATGTGCACCAGCCAATAGCGTTAAGAATGATAATCCTAAATAATATCTAGCACTGATTCCTTTGCAAATGTAAATTTGGTTACATTTTTAAACTCTCTGTTTTAATGGATTTAATACATAAGACACTATTATGGTATATCTAGTGTCGTTATTACCAAGTTACTAGAAACTTCACAAAAATCAGATGTATGATTTGTCCATGTTGAGATAACAAGTGGGGCTGATTCAAATTTGTGATTTTGATATTTCCATTACATTCCTTGCATAGAATTACACACAGGATTTTCTAGCATCTATGAAAACATTAAAATAAATTGAGTCCACACACTTTCACAGGCAAGGAAATTTATAATATCTCTCTCTCTCTCTCACACACACACACACACACACACAGAAGAAACTTTATATGCCAAACAGAAGTGTGTTGAAGTGAATATCACTTCACCAACTTCTCAGTGATACTTTACCAATATTGAATGCTTTTCTTGTATACACAGTCTATGCTGGTTTCCTATAAATACAAAAAGTCTACTCTCCATAAGAACAATGCTGTAGCTTGATAATTACATTTTATGCAATTTTTAGAGTTCTTTATCTCCCATTTCATGCCCCTAAGTTAATTCAACAGTTTCTATTTCAGTATGTACTGTCCAGGGTGTCTTCAAATAAAATTAATGTGAATCTCCTGAGGTTTAAGGAATCATGATAGTATTTGAACAAACACTACTATCTTAAAAAACAAGCTATCATACAGAAAAGTGCCTTTATTTAAGGCATGCAAACAATGTTAATATCTGAGAAGAAGAAGTGGTGTTTTGCTAAGAGCTTCATGAACTGCACTTAAATCTACTCAGTAATTCCTATAGCAGAAATCACATGAAATATTCTTCTGGCCTTAACTTATTATTCAGTCATCTTGAAACCAACAGTTATTTTCAGAGTGTCCTTGAAGTTCTCAAACTCTATATAAATCAAGAATAATTTTATCTGCAATTATATTCTGTATTTCTACTATATGGTAATATCATGTTGGGCAAACATGATACTAATTTAAATGATATATGAAACCAACCATTAGTGGATTTATAGTCTAAAAACAAGACCAGACAGAAATAAAGTGCAATAAAATATGTGATCATGATAGAAGACTGAATAATATGCCATGGAAAAAGAATTAGAGGAGCATATAAATTAGATCTTGATCTGAGGAATCTTAACAGAATTATCAGTTTTAAAACTTGATGAAAAGTATATAGTTTGGCAGAAAAATTAACCTATGTGAAATCACCTTAGCTTAACACTATGTGCCTTCCTCAATAAAACTCATACCTTATGATAATAAACATCATTAATGGAAATCTGATTTGAGATGAGGCAGAAGAGGGAGAACGAGTTTGGAACTGGTCTTGATAGTTATACAGATTTACTGATATAAACATTCTTCAACAAGTGTTGAAGAAGATGTGGAGAAAAATGAATCATCATACACTGTTGGTGGGAATGTAGACTGTCCTAATGCCTATGGAAAACAATATGGAGGTTTTTCAAAGTATGAAAAATAGATCTACCATATGATCCAGCAATCCCAATCCTAAAAGAATTTTAAAAAAACTAATTCAAAGTAAGTTTTCATAATTAGTAAGACACAAAGATAACAGCTTCCAAATTTGACTTTTCCTGGGACCTTCCTGGTGGTGCAAGGGGTTAAGTCAAAGCTCGAGTTTGAGTTTGACCCCAGCCAGCGAGTTGACCCTCATGGCCAGCTAGCAGAGCTTTCCTACCTCTCCCACTGCTCCCCTCAGAAGTGTATTTCTCTACCTCTGCCTGTTCTGTTCCCCACTCTGTCTCTGGTGAATCCTCTCACCCCCTGTGCTTCTGGGCTGTACCGCACCTCTTGTGCATATAAATAAAATCTTTTAAAATATTTTAAAAAATGGCTCGGTTTAGATGGTTGTAATTTTTGTGCTTGAATGGATTAAATTTAACTGATAAAGAGTAATCAAATAATATGGATTAGGTGACTGAGGGCTGAAGTGTTCTGACATGAACAGATCTTTAAAAAAAAACTGCTCTTAGGTGACATGGTATGCCTCAGATTGAATTGAGATTTCTTATGTACATATAAACTGATAGAAAGCCCTTTCTTAGAGACTTATGCTGAAAAATATCCATACTAAAACCTTAAACTGCAATCCAAACAATTTTATACTATTATTACTTTTTCTCATCTACTGCAACATATTTTTTTTCTTTAAATTACATTTTCTGATAAGTTATTCTGGCAGTGCTTCCTTTTTGAATACATGTTTAATGTTTCTAAAATCCTAAATTGCATATTCATAAGAAGGATTTTTATTTCTCAAGATCTCTTTCTCAAATAGAAAATTCCATAAATTTTGTTTTTAAGAAACCACCTCATCCAGAAATAGACATAATTTATGTTTTAAGTTTTCTCTACATAAGAATTTTAAAGTCCTTGCAATCTATAACACCATCCATATGCCATTTTATTCAACAAATCCAGAAGCCAATATGTACTTAATTGCTAGATAAACATCAAATTCACAAAAACAAAAAAATAACCACCAACAACAAACAACAAAAAAACTAACAACAAAAGTAAGATAAGTTGGCTCATTTAGAAAGGTAAAGCCAGCTGGTAATTTTGGCCTTGGAGACTCTAAACTTTAAAAAACTGAGATGATCTAGACAATTAAACAAAAGCCAAGAAAGGAAGGGAGGAAAGAGGGAAGGAGGGAGGGAAAGAGAGGAGAGGGATGGAGGGAGGAAGGGAGGGAGGGAGGAAGGGAGGGAGGGAGAGGGGGAGAGGGAGGAAGTAAAGAAGGGAGGAAGGAGGGAAGGAAAAAGAAAATATCACAAGATAAAATTGCTATTGGAGTGCAATTTTTTACAACAGCACAGGTGTGTTCATGATATTCAAAATCTATATTACTAACATTTAATCACAACTGTCTCCATTGTCTCTGGCAAGAAAATATTTCCCTTTCATCAAAAGAGTTTTATATGAGAGAACTTTTATCTATCAATATTACAATCTAAAAAATACTATAGCTAGATTTATAAAATTTCATTTTCTAATTAAATACAATATCTAATATATACAACTTTTTATTCCTAAATCAGAATATCAACTATAAAAAAGCATAGCTGACTAATTTCTCCTAAACACTTATTTCTTCAATTTAGTAAGTAGAATGTTCCTGCTTTCATTATAAAATAAACAATCATATATACCTCCTCAACTAAAATGGAATGATCTCCTTTGAATGAAATATAAAATGTAATCTATTATATTAGCTCTTGTCACGCTGTACTTTCTATTCTTCCCATTTAAGAACCAAGTAATTTGCCTGCTTTTCTTCCACAAACAAATTAGTTTTCTGACCATGGTGCACACTAAAAATTAAAGATAACTGATTTTGTGCAGACATTAAAATCAAAGTAATTTGATTGTAGTCTGTATACATTAATTTGAAACCACCTCCTTTAATACACAATGGAGTTTAAGAACATTTGTATTACTCTTTTCTACGCATTAAGATAGGAGATATTTTAACAATTCAGAAAAGAAGAAAGATATATTCACCATGGAAAGTCTGGCTTTCAATCTGGCTCTATAATTGATAAACTTTAGACAACTTGTTTTCACTGACTCTCGGTTTCCTTGACGATAAAATGTGATATCCACTTAAAAAAAACATGCTATGATGATTAACTTACAAGACAGATAAAAAGCTAGAATAGTGGATGCGCTGAACAAATGTTATATAAATCAAAATAATCAAACTCTTTCAGTGAATGTGACATTCACTCTTTGTAGAAAAATCTATCATATTGACTAAGTGATTACTGGAGTTCTAACTTTACCACAGTAACCTTGCTATTACTTTTCTTCTAGTTAAAGATTATGGAAACTTGTTTCTTTAACTTATTGATGTAAAAGAAAGTACCCTCATCTATTTTCAGTATACAAATTCCTATTTGTGAAAGATGTTTAGAACTCCTCATTCTATATATTTTTTATATAGCATATTTCATTTTCCATTTTTATTATCCAGTTGCTTTTAACTGGAAAAATCCTGTATATTTTTATGTTCTTGCTCTCACTAGAAAATAAGGGGCAATATTACCTCTTTTTCTTTTCCATTCATTTTCAGTTTTTGCGTATTTTATTATTGAAACTTTCCCATTATCAAAAATAGACCTATAATATGAAAGTGTTTTACTATCAGATACATTTTCATAGCCATGCCAGTAATTATGTTAGATGAATCTAGGCAACATGAATGCTGAGTTATTTTATCCCTGTTAAATAATTACAAGTTTCTTCCATTATATATTATATTGCATTTGTTTGTAATCAATCAAGATGGCCTGTGCTAACAAGTACTGTCTGAAGAACTCTCCATGAAGATTTGTTTTGAACATATTTTTCAAAAACTTCATTTCTTCACAGATATATTTCTTCATATATATGTGGTTGCTTGCATGTATGTATGTGTATGCATATACCAAATAACAGAGAAGCACACATGGCATATGAAGATTTAATTAGGCGTCTCCCTGGTGGCACAAGGGGTTAGGTGCCTCACTACAGAGCTATCAGCAGCCACTGCAGCACGAGTTCGAGTTTGATCCCCAGACAGGGAGTTGACTCACATGGTGCTGCAGACCTTTCCCATCTAGCCCACTGCTCCCCTCAGCAGTGTATTTCAGTACATCTACCTGTTCTGTTCCCCATCCTGTCTCTGGTTAATTCTCTCACCCCCTGTGCCTCTGGCCTGTACTCTAGTTATTGTATGTATAAATAAATCTATTTTTTAAAGATTTAATTAACTTTGTCGTATGGACTATAGAGACTAAAGAAATATTAAATTAAGTGTCAAAGCTGAGTACACAAAGTAGGGAGACAAATGAAATCTCTGGCTTCTATTTTATTTTGTTTCTCAAAATAATCTAATATTTATTGAGCATGGACAATATGCCAGGCAACTTTTTCTATTCTTTCTAATAATAGCCTATTAAAGAAAAAAAGGATATACCAGCTTGAATAGATATTATTCATTATTTAACCAGGGCTTTCTAGACTACTTCAATTTTAAATAGTCTTTATTCTGGAATTTGAAAATAATGTGTTGTTTGGTCTGCCTAGAGTTCTATGAATTGTGTAATGAAGAATGTTTTCCCTGAGGGAATGGGCCTAATTGCTTAAGTACACTGTTGTGCAGTCCAAAGTTTATTCAGTGATAAATTCAAACTTGAAGAAAGTCAGGCAGTATATGGAACAGACCATGGCCCAGAAAACTATCTGTAAAGGGCTAGAAAGCATAAATCTTAGGCTGACAATCAATGCAGATTCCATCACAACTCCTCTCTGATTGGGTGTGGCTAATAATACCCATATAAATAAATAAGAATTTGTTTATAAAATTGGGAAGAGGATAGATTTGGTCCTTCTGCCAAAGATTTTTGATCCCTTGAATAGCTATGGCTCCATAAGTTTTATGCGTATGAAGAATCAATCTATTTCCCAGTTCTTTTCTAATATATACTATAAAATACAAAAGAAAGAAAATCTCTTAACACCTGTACATCTATTGTGTGCCTGGCATTGTGTTATAGTTTTTATCATTACAATACCCTTTCAGAATAGATTGTGCCCTCATATGTGATAGCATCCAAGATGGTCTACATTGCCTACTCCCCAATATACACAACCTTTTACATTTCCTTTGTATACTCATCAGGGACTACCTTGTCATTCGGGACTAAAATAGAATATTGTAGAAATGCTGTTTTCTAATTTTTATGAATAAGTCATTTGAAAAAAGTGGTTTCCATCTTGCATATTCTTGGATCTCCAACTGACATGGCATGAATCCCATGAAGAGATTTCCATGGTGAAACGTCACATGTCAAACATATGAATGAGCTGATTTTGAAGCAGATCCTGAAGTCACAATGAGCATTTCAAAAGCTGCAGCTTGATCAACATTTTGATTGCTGCCTTATATAAGACCCTGAGCTCAACCATCCTACAGAGTCATTGTCTGGTTCTTAATAGTCTACCCCCAGAACCTAAAATATGTAAGAATTTTTTTTTGGTTTTTTATGAATGTTTATTATTTTAAGAAACTGTCAAACCATTATGTAAAGTGATCTTGTCATTTCTTAATTTTTACCAGCAATGTAAGAGAATACCAACTTTACCACATATTTGTCAATACATGGTATGGTTAGTTTTTATTTTTTTTTTTTTGAGGTAGCATTAGTTTACAACACACTATGTGATGTAGAGGGAATAAGTTCACACCTCAGATGCAGTATTCCTAAGTTTTCTCCTAACATTTAAAATTTTTAAAAAAATAACTTGGATCATATGAGACAGAGCATTTCTATCAACCTGTCCAAATTAATAAACAATTTCTTTACTTGAAGTTCGGCCACAAACAGATCACATCTCAATTTCAGTGCATTCCAAAAGACAGTCAATTGTGATGATTATTCTAGAATTGTGTTGTAATGATCATTAGTGAAATTATTAAATGAACCATTACAAAGGCATTGCACTGTTTTAATAATTAATGATGTGTTTCAAAATGTCACTGCAGTGAATGATTTAGTCTGTCATTCAAATTCTTTAACTCCTATAAATCAAATAGGTTTTGCTAGTCATTGTACATATACACATTTTAGGGAGTTCCTCATCTAATTAAATATTCATTGATTTAAAATGTATAAAGCAAACCATAGAAGAAAAGTTTAGCAAAAATGTAGGGAGTTCAGTCAGACTTTTTGAGTACGTCTGAGCAATAATTTCTAGAGCTAAGATAATAAAGAAGAATTTTAGTTAAATTTCCTGAATTGATGCTTAAGAATATTTAGATTTAGAATAATTAAATGGGGTATTTAAGGTAAAAAGTGATTGTGTCAAAATAAAGACTAAATGCTGAGATTCTCCATCACCTTCTATTTTCATCATGTGATGTAGCTTCAAATACAGAAGCAGAATAAAATGACAAAATGCAGCTCACACTGCAGTTAATAAGTTGTTGCTCAACTTATCCCTTAAATCTGTACAAAGATAACCTTGAGCATCATAAGATTCTTGGATTAGCCTAGAAATATGTTATTATAGTCTATTAACTGCAGTGTTAAGCAGTGCTATTCATATATATCTGATGTTTAAGATAATGAAAACACATTCACCTGTGATTCAGAAATACTTGGATCTGACCTAGCATTAGGTTCCACAATTTTTTTGGTGTCAGTTTATATGAGGATCAAGTTAGGGATTATATCCGTAGCAGTAACAGAATAATCATTCTTAGAAAACTTTTACCTTCATCGAATCAATGATATATAACCATAATTTAACATTGCTAAGATAGTTTTCAAGATCATAGAAATATTTTGCAGAGACCTTTGAATATCATTCAGTCTCTCAAAGGTAAAGTAGATCTAAAATACAACACTGACTCCCATTTGACATTTGTTACTATTTCCCTATAACATTTAACAGTAGTTTACTACCTTCTCCGTGCCACCTCTGACTCACTCAACTCTATCATTTATTCTCTATTAATCAATTATCTATAATTTATTTATCATTTATCTATATATTCACCTACCAGTTTATCTATTTAACCACCTATAATTTTTCTATCTATCTATCTATCTATCTATCTATCTATCTATCTATCTATCTATCTATCTATATCTCATCATCTATCAATCCATGTATATAGTTTTCCTACATATTTTAATCTATTGAAAAATTCTTAGAAGATCGACTTCCTATGAAAGTAAGTTATCTAAAAAGAAGAGAATACAAATGTGTTATTGTAATTTTAGCTTTCAGAAGGCACTTTGTAACATGTTCTACATTTTAGAATATGATTGATTTTCAGATAGTTTATATGATTATTGCTAATGAGCTATTATTTATCCCTTTTTAGTCAAATGTCATACATGTACTCTTTCACTTTTATTTTATATTTAACATCAGTGTGGCAAATTAAAAAGGACAAAGGGGAGAAAGAAACAATAAAATAAAAAGAAAGAGGAAGCCAAAGAGAAAGTGGGATCCTGATTATTCTTTTATCATTTCCTACCTTTGTTAGGACAAGAAATAGAGTGCTGAGGTTAGATGAACACACTAATTAAATTAGTAAATGATTAAAGAAGAATTCACATATTCTGTATAATCTAGTCATAAAATTTTTAAAAAGTGACTTACATAATCCTATATTTTAAATCTAGTTAGTGGATTTCATAATTTTCTTCCATGAAGTTTGTTGTTGCATACAGTTATGTCTGCTTTCCCACCTGGTTCTGTTTTAAGTATGTTAAGCAATTCTGATTTTCTGTTTTTTACCCAATTACTATCTGGTTTTGTTTTTGGTCATTTACTTTCCCACAAGAAGAAATCACAAAACACATTTTCAAATGTGTTTAGAATACTCTGAATATATATCATGTCATTGTAAATTATATGCTTATTTATTTTTTTTCCTTTTGATAGAAACATAAGACAATTTGTCAGAAACTTCCTTCTGGTTCAGAAACCTTCAAATAAGAGCTTCCATATTATAAGAATACATTTCAGCTCTCCATGATATATTGTGAATGTGATATTAATATTTAATGATTGTAAAGAGCTGCCCAAAACCCTCATTTATTCAGATGGCTCTAAATTTAACAGTGCCAGAAACTACATATTTATAAATTATTTTCTTTCAATGTGTTTCTCCTTATCTTCCTGATGTTTATATTGATAAATAGCTACTTTAGACTGTATATTACAGAATATGAAAATTAATATTTGATGTTGTAAAGTCATATTATTGCTAATGGAGTCATTTTGTCTTTAGATTTTATTGATGACATTAAAAAAAATGACCATAAAGTCTTACAGTTGCCAGAGAATGGAAACATGCATTTCAGAATCTCTAATACCTGAACTTATTTAACTCTTAGAGTTCTGTGCCCTTTAAAGGCATTATATCCAAGCTGGAGTGTTCTTTTACAGTTCCATTTTACTCAAGTAATTGTCTACTTTTCACTTTCTTTTTTTATTCTAGGCTGATTCAGTTGCAGATTTTTTATTTAGTTTTAGGTGTATTTAGTTTTATTTATATAAACTGAAGAGTAGGGTCCTCCCAGTGGCCAAGGAGTTAAGTCTCAGCACCACCACTGCTAAGGCCTGAGCTGGCTCTTGGCCAGGGAGCTAATCTACTTATGGGGCAGCAGATCTCCTCTTTCCCACTGCTCTCCTTACCAGTGTATTTCAGTAAGTCTACCTGTTCTGCTCCCCACTCTGCCTCTGGCAAATCTTCTCAGTCCCTGCAACTCTGGTCTACATCCTAGTTCTTCTATGCAAAAACTATAAAAGAAAGAAATGTTTAAAAAATAAATAAAATAAAGAGTTGATCAATTCTGGAAATTGATCAGAGCACACTAGACTTACCAATTAGCCTACTGTAATTACTCACTAAATTGGGGTTTATGGATACCAGTGTCATTGTCATAATTATTCACTATTTTACTTTATATTATTAGCCATTACTATTCAAAAAGTATTTATCGACTTTCTATGATGTACCACATATGTTAACATTCAAGCATACAAGATGACAAAGGTGTGGACACTAACAAAACGTAATTAATAGTATAATTTGAAGATTTGAATTATATCCTCCAGCCAAATCTAACCCACTGTTTCTATATCAACATATTACTTCTATATGTCAATGTATTATTGAAATATATTATCTGATTTTTAAAAAAAAATATCATTGGCGTTTAATTAGTTACATTATAATGACCAAATATAATATATTCACCTTCTTCTTCATGTCCTGTTTTTCTGCTCAGTTTTTATGGATGTTGAATAATAAATTGTATTCATACTGACATATGCATACATATTTATGTCTATATTAGCTATAGCTATATAGCACCTATATCATGTCTTAAATTATACCCCAAGCATCAATAAAATCACTTGATGTATTTCTAGCACCAGGGATTGATTACTTTAATTGTATTTAGACAAAGAAAGAATGATAGGTTCACCAACTGCAAAGATCAAGGCCAGAAAATTGTTTTGTCTCTTTGATCACCAACTTTATTTTTCAAAAATTAGCATGGGGTTTGGAAATATGAGAAAAAGAAAAGCTTTATCAGGGTATTCTTCCCTATAGGTCTATCTCTGTATATTTCTCTAGTAAAGCATTAATTTATTAAGGTTTGAAATAGGCATTCTTTTTTGTTACTATAGTTATTTTAATGTTTATATATGTTCTTCATAGGTTCTAGTACAGGCCTGGCACATGGTTAATGCTCTATAACTACTTGAATTTACTTTGCAATGCTTCTCATGGCATCTTTGGTGTCTGGAATGATAGCAGATATGTTTTAGAAATAATTGTACATGCTGCCATTTTATTCCAGCCTCACATAAACACAACAGAGACCAATGATTTATTAGTTGATCTTCAGTTAGAAGTAAATGAATTGCAATTCATATACAGATTTCAGAAATAGTTTGTGAAACTGTACATCTAGCATCTAGAAAAACTAATATCTTACTTAACTAGTCATGCTTTTCTAAATGAGTTTTTTATAAGGGTTTATGAAATCATTAAACTCTTCTGAGATGAGAACTAAGTCATAAATCTAATACTGAACATTAAGGACCAGTGGAATTAGCCAGTGTGTGAATATCCTTTTTGATACTCAGTGGTTGGCTAGAAGCTGAATAAGCAAACTAGTGAGTCCAGGTGGAAAATCTGCTCATTCATCAAACAAAATTTCTTCATGAAAATAAAACTTAACATACTTATCTGAATTTACTCTTGCATGTACCTTTTAACCCTTTCATTAACCTATCTTTTAAAAAGTTTTATTACTTAGAAAACAAGTCTTTGTGATATTTATTCTCTTTTCAAGTAAAAAAGAGTAGAAGTGACTATTGGACAGCATTTTTTTTTTTGAAGTTACTTAGACTTTAAAAATAGTCACTCTTAATTTTATTTTATGTTTCTATATTTTAAGTTCTTTAATTGAATTTCATCATACTGTTATATAAGTTTCAGGTGTCCATTACTGAGAATCAGCATGTGTATGTACTACATTAAATGCAACAGGAGGCCATTTTGACTGAATGATCAAGTTAAGGAAGAAACACATGACCTATCACACTCTTCTCCTGCCCCCTCACCTGTGGCTGCCCGTTTTATTCCAGTAGTTTCTTATTTCACTTTATTTTCCCTTAGACTTATGCTCACTATGGCAGCCAGCATATTTTTCCAAATAGGAAGTCAGGGCATATCAATTTTTTTTTTCCACCAAAACCCTGCTATGCTTTTCCATTTCAATTAGAATGAATGCCAACGCCTTTCCCATCATTTAGACAATCCTGGTTAATTTGTCTTTTCTCCCAAGACTCCATCTCCTCATAGACATGGCTGCACCATGAGGGTCCCCTACCTGGCTGGGAATTGAACTCATGCTGCAGTGCTGCGATGCTTCACAGTACAGTGCTCAACCTGCAGTGTCACAAGGGAGGACCTTGAACCTGCCTTTTTAATATTGCAGTCCACATCCATCCTTAATGTAGCCCCTGATACCCTACCATAACGTTCTTTTTTATGCATAGAAACCATCACCTCCCTATATTATATAATGTTTTCTAATTTATTATCCTTTACATTACAGCTTATTGTTTAGTCTCCCCTTGCTGAAATGAATAGTCTGAAAGTCACTGATGTTGCTGATGCACTTAGAGTACATATCAGTACATATATGTACTGAGTAAATGATCAGTGCATATTTGTGGGGAAAGAAAAGGATGTACATGATCAAATGTCTTCAATTGGTCTAAATAACAGATTGCCTTGTTCTTGTTATTAACACTAAAGAACCCTTCAAGTCCAAGCTATACATCAACTGAGAAATTATCTAAAAATTTTGCTAAGAACTCAGTTTTGTTCTATGGCGATGCTTGAAATGTGTTTCAGGATGTAGGAATTTTTCCTACTATTTGTGTACAGATTTGTATAATCCAATCATTATATACAATTAAGTGTATATACAAATAAATTATGCACAAATGAACAATTAAATGTTCAATGATTTTTATATGCTTAGTAATCTATTTCTGAAATAGATTTTCAATGTCCCCAAACTCTAAAAGCTATCTTTTTTGTTAGGACTACTTCAGCAAATATTGGTTTGTTAACAATCTAAGGATAATTTGTTCCTTTTTCTGGCACCAGCTGCCAAGTGACAAGACTTTAGGTATTTACTTTACATTGGTAGGTGGTGTGATACTGTGATTTATAAGAATATATATATATATATATATTTGATCTTCCTCTTCAGTTCTGGGTGCAGAGCTCCCAAAATCCTAGAAATCTCCTAAATGTTGTAAACTATAAAGGGCTGCCTCTTGTTATTTTAATGAAGGCAAGTTCTGGAAAGAACTTGAGTATTGGTATTAGTTGTCAAGGCAACCTATATGAATGGAGGGTGGTTCTGTCTCACTCACTGATGTCCTAGAAGGGAGAGGGAATATAGGTGGAGTTCAACTGCCACCGGCCAATGATTTAATCAATTATGCCCAATTAATAAAACCACATAGAAGTTCCAAAAGGACAGCTTTGCAGTGGAAAAACTGGGGGGTGGGGGAATCATGCACATGGAGAAACTATGGAATGTTCTGCCCCTGTCGATTTGTATCTTTTTTTTTTTTTTAAATCAGTGATGTAGTGAACAGACATCCTTCCTGAGTTGTGGTATTAGTCAACCACTGGCAAAATAATCCAATCTCGGGTGGGTGTTCTAGGAACCTTTGATTTACAGACATTGATCGGAAGGAAAGATAATAATCTAGGATTGCAATGGTACCTGAAGTCTGATGGAGGGTTCTGGAAACCTCCAGTCATAACTAACTGGTCAGCAGCCCAGGGAGCAGTCAGGACATGTAACGTATTTCTAAGGTAGGTACAAGTCTTGGAAGACTGATTTTTTTTCCTGGGAATTTGACACTATCTTCAGGTAGACAGAGTCAGAAAAGAGTTCTCAGACTTTCTATCGGTGTTCTGTAATTACCTGCTAGAGAATTGTTTGACCTTCACACACACCAGTGGCACTGGGTCCAGAACACCAGTAACACACATAGAAAACCCCATCAGATCTATGCTTCAGTCATTTACTCAAAATCTTATATTGAAATGAGACTGTTGTTACAGTCACAAATAGTCTTGTGTACTTTGAATACTGGAGAATTGTGTTCTACGCCTGGATTAATTATGCTCTAGTTATATGATATTGGCAAGTCATTTAGACAAATTGTCTAATTTCTCCGTATATTTATCAGTCAGTAACTGAGACTAAGTACGAGGTTAAATGATATAATGTATAAGTGAAAGTATTTTAATCATTGTTCAACCCCTGAATATTTTTAGTACATTAGATGGTTTAAAACTCATGTCTGAAAAAAGTGATCTAGTATGTTCATCTTCCAGAATGAATTTAGCTGATTAACAGTGAAAGGTGAAAATAAAGCCATTTAAAATGGCCATATTTTATTATTTAGCCACCTTGTGATTGACAATAAAATCCAAGCTTTAAGATTCCTAAAGCTGATGTCTATCATTAGCAATGTTATTGATAATAGAAGAAAGCTATAAAGGAATTAAGGTTTGTTGTGATCTATGGCCACAAAAATAGCTTACATATTTCAAGCCGGCACTGCATTTTGGTTAATTCACCACTGAGAGGATTATTGCTCTCCACTGTAATTTCCATACCCTCTACAGCTTGCCCTAAGCCTTTACCAATGCAGATTAGTTTAAAACTAACCTGATGCTGTATTATTACCAATCATAAAAATAACAATATTTGCCTATGAAAATATATGACAATATAGGAGTTATGGTCATTTGGTACAATTAAAGAACATTCTGCAGTTCATATAAATATGAATATCTATTGCCAATAATAAGTATAAATAATATACCTCACATGTAAACCAAACCCTCATATCTATTGATATTAATGAAAACATTTTTCCTTTGAGAAGTGCCCATAGGAGTAAAAATTTAATCGTTATAGATTCAAGCCTCGCTGGAGTCTGAACATGAGTTAAGGTAGTTTATGGATTAAATGCTTTAAGACATTAATCAAAGATAGAATATGTCTACCTACAACTTTTTATATTCACCTACTTTAGTGATTTAGAAGATTCTTACTTTCTTCCATTTCCTTGACAGTATTTCATGGACATGTGATCTCTGCCTAAGTGAGATGTTGCTATAATGTGACATTTCATTTAAAGGTGGTTGGTTACATTTCCTAGAACTTAGGCTAGAGAAAACAGTAATAAATTGTGTGTGGAGAGTGCTAAAATACCCCACTATGATTTCCTAAATAGTTTTTCTCTTGCTGGAAGGGGGGTTACTTACAAAACTGGATACGATCGGTTCAAAGTGAATTCCCAACAGTTTACTGGCACTAATCATTACAAAGTGCTCCTAAGCTAAGTTCACTTACATTTCCTCTTATATCACCTTTGAATTGTTCTTGAGGCATTGCTTATTCTCTGGACAGCACTGCCGATACAGTTTAGCTAAGTGTGAGGCCTGCCCATCAGCTTCCTAGCTCTGTTGTGCTAACAGTTTGGAGAGTAATTACTCCCCAGAGGTTAAAACATGCCTCGTGCAATATGTGCTCAGTAGTCAGACCAAAATTTCTGATAGATCCAAGCCTGGTATTCTGCCAACGCCAACACGGGGAGGATTCTTAGGTTCTAAAATGCTGTAGATATACAAAGTCAAGCAATAATTTCTGGACACTTTCTTGCCCCGAGATTTTAAAAGTACTGAACATCCTGGATTATTTTCTAAAAAGAACTGAAAGGTTACAACTAAAATTTACTTCTCATTTTCCCTGGTAAAGCAGGTTATTGGAGGGAAGGGATTTCACATTGCAGCAGTTCTGTTCCAGTAAATAGGGCCATTTTGGTGAATAGGATACAACTGATGAAATATTAGATGACTCAGCAGGAAAGGAGAGCTCTACCTTTGAACTTCTCCTCCTTGATAGCATGTACAGAGATGAAATAAATTATTCAAAGTTGTGTTGTTGTTGTTTTTAAACATTGTAACAGAATGCATTTTCTCTTTGAAAATATACAGCCAAAGAATAACAACCATACGAAATGTTTGACTTTATGGTTGATATCTGGATTTGCTGTTTTGAAAAATTCACAGTCCTTTAAAACATTAAAATAGTATATACATTTATATTGAATAGAAATTGATTTATTGAATTATCGTAATTGTTACATAATTGTTATTATATTTTATATTCTCACTGAAGGGTAGGGAATTCGGTGATCAAAGAAGGAAAATGATAATGTTAACCTTTTAGAATCATTAATGAAATCTTAAAAAAGTAAAAGTTCACCCTGATATCTTTCCCAGTAAAAGATATGTCTACTCAGATAAAATAGAATATAATTTAAAATTACTAAAAATATAGTAGAACAAAAATATTTGAATCTAGAAATTTTTAACACCGTATTGGAAACTTATTGTCATGTCATTTTATTTTGTGTATTAACCGAGTTAGGGTAACTGGAAAGGAATCATAATGTTTAAATTAATTTTACTTGGAGACTAAATTCTAAGCTTATTAATGCAGTTATGGAAAAGCCACTTACCAATTTCTTTGAACTTTTACTTAATATGACATTGTTATATAACCAGAGATGACAGCAGTAGCAATATTCTTATATAGCATTTCATTAACAGGATTGCATATGTATATTCTAAGCTTATTTCTCGTTTGAAATGAGAGTCTTCCATGGTCACATTATTTTCCAACTCTAGAGATTAAGGAAATTTTGCAGAGGGGTATGTGGGTGGCAGATAGAGGAAAATCCCTATCTCTCATTAGCCTCTGAGGAATTTAGACTATTCTGAATGATAGTCCTTGAAGGAAGGATATTTGAACAAACAATCAGTAACATATGTTTGGCTAGTATTGTTTTTCTCTTGTAAAGTTATAATGACTATAAAATATAAACTGTTGCCTTGTAGAAAAGATGAAGCATTTAAACAACAACATAGACTGCATTAAACAACAATGTGCTGTTATCCATCTCTCCTTCATACAATCTTTTGACTTGAGTGTGCTGACTTTATTTTAGAGGTAATTTTTATTAGTCTAAGTCAATTATGGTACTCCATCTGTCTAACCAATGATAGCTCAGAAGTCTTGGCTTTAAGCAATCAACATATGGTATTCCCTGATGATTATTATTGGTTCAAAAGCAGGCATATAGCTTACATTAGCTTGTCAGACTAAAGAAAAAGTTTCTATTCTATGCTTAAATTAATAGTACTCTCTATTCCACTGAATATAAGGGGGAGTATGTCCCTCCTAATACAGGCAGCCATTTTTCGTTATCAGATAATTCACAGTCAACAGGGAATCACAGAAGTGATAGTTTCATTTTGTTTAGTATCATATTACATGGGAAATAATTTCTTCATTTTTACAACATTAAGTTCTTTGTGATTTGGAGCTAAAAGAATCCTAAATGGATTAGCAGCTAGGTGGCAGAAATTTATAAGAACTTAATTTTGTTTGACTTCCAATATGACATTTTTCATGGTGTTTGAAATAAATAAATAAAACATATTTTCAATGACTTTGTGAGTCAACAAATTTTAATCAAAGATGTCATGACTTTCTATGGCTTATTTTCTTAGTTGTCAAGTAGTTGATGATTGCATGTCTAAATCACTAATAACTACACGAGCACCTTACTATTTGACTTTGGAATATAACCAAATTTTAGAGTTGTCTTTAGAAAATCAAACCAAGATCAGAATTTCAACCTATATTTGAATGTTTTTTTTAAATTTTACTACCATAAATAATTAAGCAATTTATTGTTTGATTGATCCTATGTTCTTACTATTATTTTCACTTTGCACAAATAACAGAATTGTCAAAATGTTTTGCTTTGCAATATCTTTCTACAGTGCTAGAAAAAACATTTGTGTATTATATTTCAAAATGATGGATATAGAGAGATTGTAAAATCTACACCTTAAGGAAAGCTATTAGAGATGAGGAGTTTATGAATCTATTGATACAAAAAATATTCAACACCATATGTCAGAAATAAATATACACTCATTGAATGTTGTGATTGCTTCTGGAAAAGTTGATTGAATGAGAAATTTCTGGGAAAACTAATAAGAAAGAAAAAGTCTAAGCAGATGTATGCACTGACCCAGTCTGGGCAGGGGTACTTTAGGATCAAACCTTGTAAGTTCAGGTAAGCACAATATGGGGGATTAGAACATTCTAGCTCCCTGGACTGACTACACTGTGAGAGGAGGAGTCCAGGGAGCACAGTGTTTCTGGGATGTCTGTGCTGAGTGGCTGTTGCACCAGAAGATTCATAAAGAGATATGTCTACAATTTCCTTAGAGTCCAGCTGCCATTTCTACTTTTATTCAAGAGTCTTTCTGCCCAGGGTCAGTGTCTAGTTGTTAAGATAGGAATCTACCCAAAGGACACAAAAACACTGATCCAAAAGAGCACCTTTACTCCTATGTTTATTGCAGCACTATTTGTAATTGGTAAGACCTGAAAACAACCCAAATGCCCAAAAGTAGAGGACTGGATCAAGAAGATGTAGGTACATATACACAATGGAATATTATTCAGCAATCAAAAATGAGACACTAGGGACATTTATAGAAACATGGATGGAATTAGAAGGAATTATACTCAGTGAAACAAGTCAGAAGGCAAGAGAAAAATAACTGATGGCTTAACTATTAGGGGGAATATGAAAGAACAACAGCAACAACAAAGAATAAGCTTAAGAAACTGGGCAATTATAACCAAAAGCAAACAAAAAACTCAAGACCAAAAAGCCAAGATAAACCAAAGAGACATTGGGGGGAGGGGAAGGAGGAGAGGGCAAAAACGGGGATGAGGGCAGAAAATGCACAAGGGACTGAGGTGATGGTGCACGGGTGGAATGGTGGTGGGTACTCCCTGGGGAATACAAATGATGTCAAATATAATTAATAGAAAAAAAATTATTTCTCCCTTTCACACTTTGGGACCCAGTGGACTATGGTGGGGGACTCTGGGTGGCTTGCTGGTGGGTGTGTTGTGGCAATATACATCTCAGAGTTGTGATCCTATACCTCCCAGTCATGTACAGTGGTGTAAACCAATTAACCTAATAAAAAAATATCCCCCCCCCAAAAAAAGATAAGGTTCTAGAAAATCCATCTGGGGCATTCTCAGATGTGATACCAGTAATATTTTGTCCATAAGTCTATTTTGGTCCTGTATGATTTCTTTCTCCCAAGTACATTGGTACTTCACCTTATATTTGACATAAATCACTTCATTCATAGCTTATTAAATAGAATTACTATATGAACAATAAAGCGTTCTAATCATTTCCTCTACAGATAAGAGTTCATTCCCCTTTCTCAGATTGCAGCTTAGGCATAAGTAGTTCAGGCTGCTGTAATTGCTCTAGTTGTCAAGAATCCAGGTTCTTTTTATCTTTTTTGATATTATGTCTTCAATACCTCATTCATGAGCCTAAAATGCTGCCCAGTTCCTGCCAATATATGACTTGATAATAATATGAGTTTCTAAAAATCTACCAGTTGATTTCAAAGTTGTGTGAGCTAACACTTTCCCTTTATTAAACTGGGTTATTGTTACATTTCTGTTATTTGCAGTTAAAAGAGTTTTAACTCACTCATACTCTCAATCATCTATAAGTAACTTCTAAGTTTCTAATCTCAAAACATTAAAGTCTTCTATAAATTGACCACAGACTGACCCTCTAGTTTCATCACTACAATTCCCTGCCTGTAATTAGTATTAGAGTGATGCAATACATAAAATATGCTTTTCCATAAATATCACACTCATTTTCTCTCTCTGTTTCTACTCTTTTTCTATGCTTGAAATAAATGCTCAGTTTACCACACTTGCATTTAACTTGTGTTCTCCAAACCTGCATATGAGACTGAGCTCAGAATAATAATTTTTCATTAAAACATTGTGTCCTGGGCCTCCCTGGTGGCACAGGGATTAGTGTCAGCACTATCAAGCTATTGCCAACCACTGCAGCAAGAGCTCGAGCCACTGGAGAGGGAGCTGGCCCACATGGCACAGCAGACCTCTCCTATCTCTTTCCGCTATTCTCTCAGCAGGGTATTTTAATAGATCTGTTTGTTTTACTCCCCACTCTGTTTCTGGTGAATCCCTTCACCCCCACACCTCTGGCCTACACACCAGTTTTTGTGTGCATAAATACATAAAAATATATCTTTAAAAATAGACAAGATCAACAACAACAAAAAAGCTTTCTATGCTTGTCCTTCAATAACAATAACAAGCATTCCAATCACTGATTTACTATAGAGTGCTATATTGTTTATTTTGTGACTCCAGATTGTGAACTCAATAAGGTACATTCATTGTTTCATTTTCCTACTCAATACACATTCTGACTCCAAGGAGTTTATTAAAAATTATTGACTAAATGAATAGGTAATGAAAATATAGGTATTAAAACTGTCAATTTCAACCTCCTCACTGTTTTGTATAGGGGTTATACTCGTTTACCTTCCTACTGATCCCAATACTGTGTGTTTCCTCTCATCCGAATCTTCAGTAGCACATAATCACTAATGTCCTTATATGAATCACTTCAAGAGTTGTGAGGTGGGCGTCCCCCCATGGTGCAGCAGGTTGAGCGCTGCACTGTGAGGCATCCGCACACAGCAACACGAGTTAGATCCCTGGCCAGGCACACAGCGCAGCAGACCTCTCCTGCCTGCCAACTGCTCCCCTTAGCACTATACTTCAGTTAATCTGCCTTTTCTGCTCCCCACTCTGTTTCTGGTGGATCCTCTCACATCCCACACCTTTGGCCTGTACCCCAGTTCTTGTATACATACATAAATAAAAAAAAGAGTTGTGAGGGTATATCTCCTTGTGGCTTTGATTTGCATTTTTTCCTGATGATTAGTGATATTGAGCACATTTTCATGCATGTGTTGGCCATTTGTATGTCACATTAGAAAAAAAAATAATATCTATTCAGCTCCTTTGCCCTGAAGGGGAGCTGAATACCTAAAATATGCCTCTTTGGCATAATTATTATTACAGCTAAAGAAATGGAAAATGACTAATAAAGTAATATTTACCCTTTTGTAATACACATTTACATTTATAAAGAACAGTTCAATTGCATCAGAGGAGCCTCCCTCTATGGATAGGGGCAGGCTAGGAGTAAACCTCCAGAAACTCACCAAAGGAGAAATCTCGGCTGCAATTTAAATGTAATTCACAACCATAACTTCCTTTTTCACTGTGCTTTGCAAGATGGCTTCCATAACTGGACCTTCCCTCACCCCAATATCTTTTGTCTTTTTGGTGGTGGCCTGACCATTTCTTGAAGTTACTGTTTTCCTGAGTCTCTCTTCTGCACACAGGAGATTCATGTTATTAAACTGCTGTTTGATTTTTTTCTCTTATTAATCTATCTTTTGTTGTGGGTAGAGGAGGGGTCTCAGCTAAGAATCTTAGAGGGTAGAGAAAAAAGTTTTTTCCCCTCCTGTAGCTAATTTTTAAGTGGGGTTATTTATTTTTTCTACCATTGAGTTATTTGAGTTCCTTTTATAGCTCAGATATTAACCCCTATTGAACATGTGCCTGGCAAATAAATTTCTCCCATTTTATATGTTGTCTTTTTGTTTTGTTCATGATTCTTTTGTTGAACATAAGCTTTCTAGTTGGATAGAGTCCAACTGTTGATTTTCACTTGTGATGTCTTTGCCAAAAGATTAAAACTGTATTAAAAGTAAAACTGCTAAGTTTGAGGGCTACCATGTTTTGAAAGCATTGACTGCATTCTCTATCAGTAAAATTATTGCTTGGTAACTTCATTTTTCTACCCTATGTGAGTGCCATAGTAAATGACTGATAGCCAACCAGGCCGTGATATATCCTCTGACAAAACAGCTACCTTTTTTTTTTCCATGATCTGTTTTAGTTCTCAAAGAATTTCAAAATCTTTTATTTCTAAAATCTGCTCTGTTGCATGATAGACATGAAAGATTTTTTATAATATATATTTATATTACATCAGAACCAGAATTAGCACTCTTAGATTTTTGTTCATCCTTAATTCCAGAGGAAGCCTCCCTCCGAGGAACTATGATGACTCACCAATGCTTAGGAAGCCTCAGGTGAGCTGTTTTTGGCTTAAGCCATCAGGAAACATTATGAAATAGTCAATAAGAAAAGGAAAATCCATTAAATGTATCTGTTTTTGACCAAATTCAATTATTCAAATGCCTTTACTATAGGGTTCAAAGCAGAGGATCCTGGAGAGTTATCATGTAATTATGTTCCAGTTTGTACATTCTGAAAATGCTGGAATTCACTCTCTACAATAGGATACTAATTCCCAAAATTTTATGTGTCTTTTATAGTGTTCTCTTTTATATCCAAAATGAACTGACTCCTAGATTATAACATCAGGTAGCCTATAGCAAGCAGCAAATGCCCTAAATACTTTAAATTAGTTGAGCAATACCACAATTTTTCTAGTGAAGTTTTATGTCCCCATGAAGCAAGGAATTCAATAAAAAACAATTTTTATCAATTTTGGTACTTTAGGCATTTTAGGTACTGGCATCAAAGGCTAACAGCAGATCATCTATATGTTGAATAATTAGAAATCCCTCTGGTGGGACAAATGGCTCTAAATTTTCCTTTCTTAGGAAATAATTAGAGAAATAAATAAGTTACTGAAATAATTCAGGAATTCTTTGTCATGAATACTATGGACAAGTCATCCATAAATCAAAACAAAAAGATTATAAACTCATCCAGTAAAGAAAAAGGAGGAAGGAAGAAAGCAATAGAAAGGAAGGAAGGAGGCAGAGAAGGGAAGAGAAGAGAGAGATTAAAGAAATTACAGAATATAGATCAATTACAGAGAAAAATTTTGCAGAAGGTGGCACTGAAATCAGAAAAGAGGATGGACATAGAAGACAGTGACCATGAAATGAAAATAGACTGAATGATTCAAATGACCTCAATCTAAACACAGGAGTCCTTAAAAATGAGAACCTTCCTTAGCTACAGAATGGCATACCAGCGGCAGAGGCAGATGACACATAAGAAGACTGTGACTCTCATAAGCTGATTCTAAGAAGCAGGCACCATGTGAAGGGTGGGAGGAAGACCTGTGGAATATAAGTGCGGTCCTATACCATAAACTCATGAAACGAGGAGCTCCATCTTATAAACGCATTAGTGATGCTGCTAACACCTGAATAAGCAGGGAAATACTCTTGCCTAGACTCCCCAAAAAGAACCTCAGCCCTGGGGACTTGGTGCAGCAGGTGAGCGCAGCACTATGAGGCATCCATGGCACAGTAGGGGCAGTAGGAGTTCGATGCCAGCCAGGAAGGGGACCCACATGGTGCAGCAGACCTCTCCTGCCTTGCCCACTGCTCCCCTCAGCAGTGTATTTCAGTTGATCTGCCTGTTCTGTTCCCCACTCTGTCTCTGGTGAATCCTCTCACCCCCCACCCCCGCCATCTGGCACCTCTGGCCTGTACCCCAGCTCTTGTATGCATAAATATTAAAAATAAAATATTAATGTTGTCATCCATATACAAGGCAACTTAATCACTTAGAGAGGACATGATTGCTCTATCATCAGATGTAGTATCAATGGGTCTAGTCTCGATGCTCTTTATTCAGTGAATTTATAATTAATTGGATTTATTTTTCTATGGTGTTTTATAGCATGCTTGCAGATTTTTCCCTCACTTTGAACTAAAGAAAAAAAAATGAAGTTCAAAGAACCTGAGTAATGCTCACAAGACCCACACAGTTATAAATGTTCTTGTGTAAGCCTCTGTGTGAGAGACAGTGGCATTGAAAACATTAATCAGAAAGTTTAGAGTATGTGCTTTTATAGAGTTTATTCATCATCTTTCTCTTCCTCATAAAATAAAAATAATTTATTGTATTCCTTCTTGCAAATTGCTTTCTGTTTGACTCTAACAATTATAATGCAACTCATAAGAATAAAGGATTTCTACATGGGAAATTTATCATAACAAGTGCATTTCAAAGTCTAAGCTATACAGTTTTAATGTGGTGTCTATCCCTTAGGTCGATATAAAATAGAAAAAGCCAAGTGAATTTAGTAAGTAAAAATAAATCACTAAATGAGTATCAAGGAGTAAGGTATAATCCTCCATTTTCTCTTAGCAGAGTATTTTATAGCATAAATCCAATTAGTTTGAAATGAGATTAATCAATTTCTATGATCTCCAGGTTTTGCAATAATGACTGAATTTGGAAAGGGGAAAAAAAAGCATGTTCTCAGGAAAAGATACCTCATATTTAATGATTTCCCAAACCAATTATTAAGAGTTTGGAGTGACCAGGGTTTTATTATAACTACTTTCCAGTTCTTAGACATTTCCAAAACAATGTTTATGTGTTATTTTTTTAAGTATAAAGAAAGTTCATTATAAAGCAGACTTTAAAAAATTCAAGCAAATGTCTGTAAATCAAGGATATGACCTTTCTGTGGTCATAGCCCCACATGAAAAGAGAAGAAACACTATCAGATATTATTAAGTCTGGACCATTTCAACTATAGGAGCATGTGCTATTTTCTTAAGGGGACAGTGTCAATCAGGTTGAAGAGGGCCACCAGCATCATTAGGAAAACACAGTGACAAAGTGCTCCTTATTCAACCCATGCTTACCGACTAGCTTTACTGAAGGAATAAGTAGGATTTGTAGGAACAACTTAAGCTGCATTTACTGATCAGTCATGTCTAGTACCCCAGCATGCCCCTAATCACTCTCCTGAAGCCACAATTTTGAGTTTCCTTTTTGTTAAAACATTTTAATGCTTGATATATGATTTTCCTTGGGTGATTCTGCTGGTGGAAGATATCCTAACCAAAAAACTGTATATATGAAAACAACTGAAGAGCTTCACAAACACTTTATTAAAAGTCTATCTTTCTTTACATTGTTAGCCCAACATTTATGATATGCAATGTGTTTTTCTTTTATTTCCTGGAAATTATGTTTATAAAGATGTAATATCAAATATGTGAAAGCTGTGGGAAACACAATCTGTGATTTTTAATGCATTTGCACTTCATGAAGTCTTTATCTTTTCACTTTCATGAATGAAAGGAAAATATGATTTTCAACTCATAATTTAAAATGTGATAATGACTTTTTGTTTTCAAAATTGATTTGAGCTCTATGCCATTCCAAATTGTCTGTGCCCTTTTAGATTAAGCACAGACTGAAATTCATACAGAATGAAGAATTCATGTGCTAAAGTGACTATCATTTTCATAAAGTTTGCCTTCAAATGACCAGATAAATATTTGAGTTCCCAACCAAAAAAGTGAAGGTTAAAATAAAGATGAAGTTTAAGGTAATATTCTAGTCCTGATGGGGCTTCTCTCAGTTCCATACCAAGAACCACGTTATTTCAAGGTTTTATTCTTCACAATTTTATTATTATTATTTGTCCATGTCCCTCCCCAAGTGGGATAAACTTTATGTAAAGAATAATATACACTCTTATTATTTTGAGTTTTAATTCTTAGCTAAGGTAATATCAGGTACATTCATCAGGTATTTACACCATAGTTATGAAAATAACAACAAAGAATATATAAACTCAAATCCTTAAAGAAGATCATGTGCAATATGGTGTTAGCTAACCCTAAGAGGTGGTGCCTGGATTCATGGGATTTCATGTTGATAAACAGGGCCTAAAAATGTAAGAGCTATAAAAGATGTAAAGTGGTTGATTAGCTATATGGCTATCTTACCATAAAGAAGAGCAAAAGTAATTACTGAACTGAAGTCTAATAGTGAATATAATAAATTGTTACCAGAGTCTGTTTATGAGAAAATGAAATTGTAGATAATAGATTAAATTTGAGATTATACTTCATTTGTTATATTTATTTTGGTGTTTTTTCTTAATTCCTAAGGAAATGATTTAAACTTTTTGTATCATCATCATTTGTGAAGTTATCACTTTTAAATGATACAAACCTACTTATAGCATTCTGATTTGTTAATTAAAGAAACGATCAACATTTTCATGGGATAATTTGGATGATTAAATCAGATAATAGATGAAAAATGGGTCAACATATTACCTAATTTACAGCAATCATTTATAAGTGAAAGCAACTATTATTACTATATAAAAAAGCATTTCAGAATGTATCTACTTATTAACAAAATATCTTTCTCACTTGAACACAGCATACTCTTTTAAAAGTATACCTATTTTTCCAATTCCTCTGGAAAAAAATGGACAGGATATATTAAATGAAAGGTCTCCTGTAGGATTGTAAAACATCTAAATTGGTCTCCTTCTACATCAGAAATTTTCCTTTCTGTTCACTTTCATCTCAAGAGATATTGTCAAACCATATGCAATTTCATCCCATAACTTTGTTCTATTTGACCAATTCCAATTTTGATTATACAGTGTTTTTCTGGATGATTGTATCCATTTCCTCCTTTTGCTGATATATATATGAACTTACTACATTTCTACCATTACCCAATGCTTAAGAGTAGTTTAATAAATCTATCCATGCTGGAAGTAGCTCCACCCTCCTTTGTGAGTCCAAAGTACTGTTTGTATCTACAGCTGTCCTTATTTTCTGCCGAAGACATATTTACTTGAGACTTCTCTCTTTCTAAATTCCAAACCCATCCTACCCTCTTTGCCTTTTTTAAAAATGTCCTACAAAATATAATGTTGATAATAGTCTGATGAAACTAATTTGACCACAGCATTTGCTAAGTAGATGGGATGATAAGCCAAGTTTTAAGATGTATCACATTTTCAATCATGTTCCAGGATCCTGGGAGATGCGAACACAATGTTTTCATGTGAAAAAGAATTTTTATAAAACTCAAAACACTAAAATATTTTGAGCTCTAATAAGGTCAGTATGTTGTTTCAGTGCCCTCTTCATCACAGTCCTATTATTTTTTTCAAAGATTTATTTTTACTTATTTATGCTTATAGTAGCTGGGTACAGGCCGGAGGTGCAGGGGTGGTGGTGAGCGGATTCACCAGAAAACAGACTGGGGATCAAAGAAGGTGGATCTACCAAAATACACTGCTGAGGAGAGCAGCAGACAAGATAGGAGAGGTCAGCTGTGCGGTGTTGGTCAGCTCCCTGGTTGGGTATTGAACGTGAGCTGCAGTGGCTGCCAATGGTTTCATATAGCTGAGACTTAAAACACTTGTTCCTTGAGGGAGGCCCACGTTCCTCTCATATTAAATAGTACTCAGGTGGACCCAGCTGTATATGTTATCCAACTCATGGGAAGTTAAGTTGCACCTGGATACTTGTTTGGGTTAAATGGAGTTTAGATTTCCACACACATTTAGATTGGTGTATATATGCATATATGCATATATCTTATAGACACATATATGCAGATATATACACACATGCATATATATTTGTTGGTGTGAATTAATGAGTCCAATTATGTTGTAAGTTTTAGTTTAGCTAAAAATACTTAATTTACTATGTTGTATTCTTCAAATTTCTACAAATATTACTGAGTAAGTTAAGTTTTATTTTGTATATTGTTTAGTTGTACTTCTTATTATCAGTACCAAGGATTATTTGCTTTGCTTTTTTTTTTTTTAAAGATCTATTTATTTATGCATACAAGAGCTGGGGTACAGGCCAGAGTCGCAGAAGGTGAGAGGATTCAGCAGAGACAGAGCCGGGAGCAGAAAAGGCAGACTGACTGAAACACACTGCTGAGGGGAGCAGCGGGGAAGGCAGGAGAGGTCTGCTGAGCCATGTGAGTCCCCTCCCTTGGCCAGAGGCAGAGATTGAACTCATGCTGCAGTTTGTTTCATAGTGTGTTGCTTAACCCACTGCGCCACCAGGGAGGCCCATTATTTGCTTTACTTCTAACAGTTCGTGGGTTTTGTATGTATGAGTTTCCTCCTTGGAATGCTCACAACATACAGTAGCTATAAGCCCAGTTAGAATTGATCCTATTTTTTATAGTAAAGTCATCAATCAATTATAGTATGGATTAAAAATAACAATAGTAGCCATATATTAGTTCCTTAGATATTTTCAACACTCCATGAACACCATTAATAGTGGCCTAGTAAAATCATTTACATTTTTATTCTTGCTAGTATCAAGCTTCATTCCCCCTGACACTCTGGGAAGGGTAAGTATGAAGGAAAATATAAATATACCAGGAATTTCACTATATTTGCCACAATTAATTTAGGATTTATTTATCTTTACTGTTTGGATTTTAATTTCATCATTTTCCTTCACATTTTTTTTTCTGGTGAAATAAAAAACTTCCCCCTTATTACTTCTCCACCAGAAACTTTCTGACAAAATGTGTTCTAGCTCCCTTGGAGGATGCAATGAATAGAGAATGGCTTCAGCTATATACCAAATATATTAGAAGTATTATTCATGTTATAAATCATTTAACTCATGAATCATTAACTTACTAACTGAACTGCATCATGAAATATATTTTTGCAACGAAATTGGAAAATTTTACTTATGTATTAATCAGATGCTAAATTAAATGTAAAAGGAAACTAATCTTTCATACCATTTGCAGGACAAGCCAAGTTATGTCAAAATGAGAAAATTAATATATATTTCTATGATTAATATATATTTCTATGGTTAAAGTACAAACTTCAGGCAAAATATAGAGAATTTTTTTTAGTTGAATCAATGAATTATCCAGATATATGGATTTTTAGTGTACAATGAGTCAAATGTTCATTCTTTTCCTGAGAACAGACAACTCATATATCCTTCATTATTTTCCTAATTTCTCTGGAAAAGGCATAGATTTTATGAGAGATGTATTTTTTTTTATCAATTCATTGAAAATTCAAAGGAAAGAAACCAGAGAAGCCCTATGCCAGGGATCTCACAGTAGATTAGTAAATTATATAGACTCTACAACTCTTAGGATGCTCACCTTTTTGTTTATGCATATACTGTGTGGAGTGGAATCAAACAAACAAAAAAATAGGTATCCTACTCTAAAAATGTTTATGTAATCCTTGCCATATTATATTTGTAAGGGCTTCATAAATAAACCAAAGAATACTATGAACAAACTGTGAAAATACTTTTCTGAAGGAAAATGGAACTGAAAAAAATCTGCAAGAGGTTTAGAGTCAAAGACTCTTTTCTTCGCCTATTGACTAAGGATCTCCACATCTTTTTTACCCTTGTTGTCAACTTTCAATAATAGCTTCAGAACATTCTCACTCTAGTCTTTCCTGAACACTGCCCCTGTACACCACAAGATTCATCCATTCACTACAAGGATGTTATCTGAAACCATTAATGTGAGGTCACTCCCAGTAATCCTTCATTCTGCCCTCAACCTGGATGGGTCCATGGCTCTATGAATTTTTTATCTTATAATCACACCTTCTCACAACTTTTCTATTTGCCCCATGCATTTTACATATGCTTTTGAAACCAGGGTCCTGCAGTGTAGATTGTGTGGCAGGCCTGGCATTTTTCCACTGCTGCTGTTGGAAAACAGCATGGTAGCTGTTGGAAAAACATGGTGGCTTTCCCACCCATGCCAAAAGTTGCTGCCTGAGTCAGCTCCTCCCTTGGGCATAAGTCAGGTTAAATGGTCCAACCAGGAGGTATAAACTAGTGTGGGGGAATCCTGAAAGAGGATATAAGAGAGTACAGGAGTCATCTTGGGACTTCCAGACTCCAAACTCCTTTTGCTCTAAG
Organism: Galemys pyrenaicus; assembly: GCA_019455555.1. Lineage (NCBI taxonomy): Eukaryota > Metazoa > Chordata > Mammalia > Eulipotyphla > Talpidae > Galemys > Galemys pyrenaicus. The sequence goes on from JAGFMF010011862.1 coordinate 765,428, forward strand.
GGTAACCTCACCTTCCGATGGATATTAAACTGTGGCAAATGTCCACTCTGAGGTTCTCATATTTGTCATCATCTGATAGAATTCAGAGGTCTCTTGATAGAGCATGCTTATCCTCACAGTCTTTTAATGTTGCCTGCTTTAAAGCACAAAATAAATAAAATAATTTGGAAAATACAATTATGAAAAAAATGACTTTGGTTGAGAGAGCAAAAATACAGTGTCCCAGGTGAGATTTACCAAAAATCCCAAACAATTGCAAGTTTTCATTCAATATTATTGAATGAGATTATTCTTATTTTACTCATGATAAAATTATTAAATTGTAGTTTTATATGAAAGCTTGGAAAATGTTATATGCACGTAAAAGAATATATATTCTACTGTTGTTCATTATAGATATCTAATAATTCTAAACATAATACAATGGATGTTCTCAAAGATAAAATCATGCACTTTTTTAAATTTCTAAGTAAAAGTTCCTCTCCTTTGAGAGTGCTCTTTTCAAGTTAGCTTAAAAGCCTATATGACTAGATTGAAAGTCAAGAGCTTTTATTTCCCGAGACAGTAGTGAAAAGCCTAGTAGATCCTTATTCTTTGTGATCAAGAAGAGATATAAAAAAGAAAAGTCATCATATCATGGGGTTATTGTTGTACTTCATAATTATTAAGCAATTACTATGCTCTAAGAGCTACTAATTCTTTTATATGCTGTTACTTATTTTCTCAGACCTCTAGTTACATCCTCAATATTTTCACTAAAGTGTCTTGCTGATAGCTCAAATTTTATACACATGAACTGAAATATTTGAATTCTATCACCAAAATGTTAATCCTTAATCCCTGAATCCCTATATTATTAAATGACATCACAATTGACTGATTATTTATGAGAAGTGTCGCTCAAAAATGTCAATAGTCTTTTCCTGTAACTATTAGAATAAGCAGAGATATAAAATTCCTATAAGAATACAAATGATTTGAACTTCAGTATCACCTACTTGTCATAATTCATAAAGCCTTGCACAGTAGTTATGTAACAAAGAGCACAGGTCATGCATAACATTTTGCTGAACAAATGTAGACTTTGTGTAGTACATATTTCATAGTTTCTATCTTCAGAATTTCTAAAAGAGGCAAATTATGATGACTGAAATCAAAACAGTGATATTTTCCCACAGGGGTGGAACTGACTAAAAAAGAGATGTGTTACATAGCTATGTTGCTCATGCAATTCACAGTTTAGTACAATAATTAAAACTCATTGTACTGTACATGTATAAATAGAACTCCGTAAGACAGAAATATCTTTTCAAAAAGAACTCTTGAGGTCAACATTTTCTTTTCTACTTCCTATGAATGTTTATAGTCTCTCAAAAATTTTCTACTTTTATGTGGAAAAATATGTCTTGATAAATAGGAAAACAGAACTTGAATAATTTGACTAAGTTTAATGTCACTATTTATGCATGTGTTTGATATAACATCATTTTTCTTTGCATTATTCTCCCTCTGCTTCTCTTCTTTTGCTCACCCTTCCTTCTCTTCCTGTGTTTTCTTTATTGTTCACACTCCAGTTTAGTATTTACTACTCTATAAAAGTGGAAATCATATAAAAGATACTTAATCTATCTCTTCCAGTTTTTTTTTCTATTTGTGCCTTATATTTTACATGCTGATCTTTACCTATGACTTGTTTAAATGGTTTATTATTTTTAAATAGATTTTTATATTCATTTTTTACAATTCAGAAAAGTCACCTACTACTAATGAATGCCCCTATTCACAACTGCACAGAAACACCAAGACTCATGGTGAATAAACTCCCAGTGAAATTAGATATGTCCCTGGATTGTTTAAAAAGTTAGATTTCTAATTGTAGCATAGTATTATAATAACAGTATTGTAATTTTTCAAAGTCACCCTCTCTGGTATTTTTTTGAAGATTATTATAAAGAGAAATATTTCTTCAGGACAGAGTCAAATGGGCATTTCCATGCTCACTAGCAGAGAACCATGTACTATTTCCAAATGTCATCAGAAAAATATCCTTAGCCTTGTGTTCTTCACCACTGGTGATATTTTGGTTAATAAAAATGACCTACAGTTGTCACACTGAAAGAGCCTCTATTACTACTCTAATTACATTTTTTCAGAAAATGAAAGACAAAAAATAATTGGAGGTGAAAATATTACTTTGGACAGGTTGTCCTCTTTCACCACTGCTCTTCAATATAACACTGGAAGTCCTGGCCAGGGCAATAAGGCAAGAAAAAGGTATACAAGGTATCCAAATAGGGTAAGAAGAAGTAAAATTATCACTGTTTGCAGATGATATGATAATATACATAGAGAACCCCAAAAGCTCTACAGAAAATCTACTCAAGCTAATTGGCCGATTTAGCAAAGTAGCAGGATACAAAATCAACACACAAAAATCAGTGGCCTTCCTCTACACAAACAACCAAGCTGAAGAAGAGGAAATAAAGGAAACCACCCCCTTTATAATTGAAACTAAAAAATTTAAATACTTGGGAATAAATCTAACAAAAGAGGTGAGGGACCTCTACAAAGAAAACTACAAAACATTGCTAAAAAAAAATAGAAGAAGATACAAAGAAATGGAAAAATAGCCCTTGCTCATGGATTGGAAGAATTAACGTCATCAAAATGGCCATCCTACCAAAAGCAATCTACA